>PVIU01028097.1:0-13452 GCA_004026605.1 Ondatra zibethicus | reverse complement strand
CGTCTACATGTTGATATCCAGTTATGCCAGCACTACTTGTTGAATATGCTTTCTTTTTTCCATTTGATATTTTTTGCTTCTTTATCAAATATCAGGTGTTCAAAGATGTGTGGATTGATATCTGGGTCTTCTATTCGGTTCCACTGGTCCTCCTGTCTGTTCTTATGCAAGTACCAGGTTGTTTTCAGTACTGTAGCTCTGTAGTATAGTTTGAAGTCAGGAGATCCCTTTGAAGCTGGAGCTAAAGGTGGTAGTGAGCCACCAACATGGGTACTGGGAACTGAACTTAGGTCGTCTGGAAAAGAGGGAAGTTCTCTTAACCCCAGAGCCTCTCCTCCAGCAGCAGAGAGCTCATATCTTGATCCACAAAACAGGAAGCAGCGAGCACATTGAGTATGTTACCAGTCTTTTGAAACCTCAGAGTCTGCTCCCAGTGACACACCTCCATCAACAAGGTCACATCTCAAACAGTTCTACCAACTGGGAACCAGCAGTTTAAACAGAGGAGACTCTGGGGGCATTTTCATTCAGCTACCAGGTTGAATTGTAATCTTTCTGCAAAGACATGAATTCCCAACTCTGTCACTGTGTGTGTAACCTTATTTGAAAGTAGGATCTTTTTGGATGCAATTGTGTAAAAATGAGGTCATGAAGGTAGGCTCTTGGCCACCATAATTTGTGTCCTTATAAAGACAAGGGAATGGAGGACTAAGGAGATGGCCCAGTGCTAAGTGCTTTGTATGCAAGCGTGGGGACATGAGTGTGAGTTCCTAGCACCCATATAAAGAGCCAGGTTGAGGCCCCAGCACTGGAGGTGTGGGCATAGACAGACAAGTCCCAGGAACTAGTTCACTAGACAGCCTGATTAGCTGAAACAGCAAGATATTGACTAACTCAGTAAGAAACCTCAACTCAAGAGAGAACAAACTCCACCAGGAGCAGAAGCCAGGAGCAAACTCAGTCCTGGGACACGGGCGGATCAGGATTGACCCAAGCGACCAGATCCAGAGCAAGTGATCTCCACCAGAACAGGTACAAGGAACTAACTGCTGAGCGAGTGAGCCAAAGCCAGAGACTGCTAAGGATCTGGACGTGAATCTGGGACCTTCAAGGGAGTAGACCTAAGCCAACACCCCGGTGGGTCTGGGCGAGAGTCTAGGACCTCCCAGGAACTAGGCCTGAGCCAGGTCCTCTGTGGGTTCAGGCATTGGTTTGGGACACCAAAGGGAATAGGCAGGAACCTGGAACCCCTGCAGGTCCCAGCGCGAGTCTGAGACCTCTGAGGAAGTAAGCAGGTCCTCTGTGGGTTCGGGTGCACCCGAGCCTGGAACCTCCCAGGCAGTCGACCAGAACCAGAAACCTTTCCAGGTCCAACCCCAACCCAGGGACTTCTGCAGGAGGGAACCTAGACTAGGATTTACAGATACAGGTCAAAGCCCGTAACCTAAACCAAAGTTGCCCTGAGGCAAGGAACTCCACCTTGGACAACAATTTCCACAGGAGTGGAATTGAATGAGACTCCTAGGACAGAGAGAGCCAGAGGAAACAAGCTCCACCGGGAGCAGAAGCCAGGAGCAAATCCAGCCCTGGGAGCCAACCCAGTCCTGGGACACTGGCAAACCAGGATTGAGCCAACGACCTGACTCAGAGTCCTCAACCTCCACCAGAACCGGAGTGAGACTGAACCAGTTACCTAAGACAAAGAGAGAACAAACTCCACCAGGAGCAGAAGCCAGGAGCAAACCCAGTCTGGGACACGAGCAGGTCAGGATTGACCCAGCGACCAGATCCAGAGTCAGCGATTGCCACCGGAACAGATCTAACTCCAAGCTAGGGACTTCTGCAAGAGGAGATCCAGACCAAGATTTATAGTAACAGATCAAAGCCAGCAGCCTAGACCAAAGTAGGCCTGAGACAGCAAACTCCAAGGGAGCAGACCAAAGCACAGGAGCACTGAGCTACCTCCAGGAACAGGAATAACCAATGGGGTACCATGACTGTACCATGAGGAAAACCATCTTAGCTTTGGATTCACTGGCACCTAGAAGATTATTCAACAGTATCTCAGACAGCCCCAACCCCACCTATTAGAGGAAAAGATGAGTAGAAAAGGTAAGATCACATGCTATACCACAAAGAGCAACACAATAACAGTAAAACCTAAAGACCCTACAAAAGTAAAACCTGAACAACCAAATATGGATGACCCAGAAGAAAATGATCTAAAAAATAACCTCAAGAGAATTTTGAAATTCTTAAAGATGAAATGAGAAATTACCTTAAAGAAATGGAGGAAAAAAACAAACAAAATTGGAAGATATCAGCAAATCACTTAAAGAAAACTAAGAAAAAGAACTCAAACATATAAAAGAAACTATTCAGGACTTGAAAACTGAGATAGAAAAAAAAAACACAAGCTGAAGGAATTATAGAAACAGAAATCACGAGGAAAAGAGCAGGAACCACAACTGCAAGTATGAACAACAGAATATAAGAAATGGAAGAGAGAATCTCAAGTGCGGAAGATAAAATAGAGGAAATAGACTAATCAGTTAAAGAAAACATTAAATATAACAAAAGCTTAACCCAAAATATCCATGAAATATGGGACAACATAAAAAGGACAAATCTTAGAATAATAGGTGTAGAAGAAGGAGAAGTTCAACTCAAAGGCACAGAAAATATATTTAACAAAATCATAGAAGAAAACTTTCCCTACCTAAAGAAAGATATGCCTATGAAGATACAAGTAGCTTACAGAACACCAAATAGACTGGATCCATAAAAAAGTCCTCTTGCCACACAATAATCAAAACACTAAACATACAGAGTAAAGAAAGAATATTAAGAGCTGCAAAGGAAAAAGGACAAGTAACATATAAAGGTAGACCTATCAGAATTACCCCTGACTTCTCAGTGGAGACAATGAAAGCCAGAAGGTCATGGTCAAGCATTATGCAGACATTCAGAGACCACGGATGCCAGCCCAAACTACTATACCCAGCAAAACTTGTCGATCACCACAGAAGGACAAAACAAGGTATTCCATGAGAAATCTAGATTTCACCAATACCTAGCCACAAACCCAGCCCTATACAAAATACTAGCAGGAAAACTCCAACCCAAGGAAGATAGCTACACCAACAAAAACACAGACAATTGATGATCTCATTACAGCAAATCCTGAAGAAGAAAAAAACACACAAATTAACATCACCAATGATGAAAACTAAATTAACAGAAGATAGCAACCACTGATCATTAATATCCCTTAATGTAAATGGACTCAACTCACCTTTAAAAAGGCACAGCCTAACAGAATGGATACAAAAACAGAATCCATCCCTCTTCTGCATACAAGAAACACATCTCAACCTCAAAGACAGACATCATCTCAGAGTAAAAGGTTGGCAAAAAATATACCAATTGAATGGACCTAAGAAACAAGCAGGTGTAGCTATCCTAATATCTAACAAAATAGACTTGAAGCTAAAATCAGTCAAAAGAGACAAAGAAGGACATTTCATATTAGTCACAGGAAAATCCATCAAAAGGAAATTTCAATACTGAACATCTATGCCCCAATTACAAGGGCACCCTCATATGTCAATGAAACACTTCTAAAGCTTAAATCATATATTAAACACCACACACTAATAGTGGGAAACTTCAACACTCCCCTCTCACCACTGGACAGGTCAATCAGACAAAAAATGAACAGAGAAATAAGAGAACTAACAGATGTTATGACTCAAATGGACTTAACAGACATCTATAGAATATTCCAACCAAACAGAAAAGAATATACCTTCTTCTCAGCACCTCATGGTACCTTCTCAAAAATTGACCACATACTCAGTAACAAAACAAGTCTCAACAAATACAAAAAATTGGAATAACCCTATGTACCTTTTTTTTTTTCAGAGACAGGGTTTTTCTGTGGCTTTGGAGCCTGTCCTGGAACTAGCTCTTGTAGACCAGGCTGGCCTCGAACTCACAGAGATCCACCTGCCTCTGCCTCCCAAGTGCTGGGATTAAAGGCGTGCACCACTGCTGCCCAGGTACGGCAACTCTTATAAGGAAAACATTTAATTGAGTTTGCTTACATTTCAGAGGTTCAGTCCATTATCACCATGGTCAGACATGACAGCATGCAGGCAAACATGGTGCTGGAGAGGTAGCAAAGAGCTCTATACCTTGCATAGGCAACAGGAAGGAAGTGATTGGTCTCACTGGGCATATATGAGACCTCAAAATTTGCCTCTACACTGACATACTTCCTCCAACAAGACCATACCTACTCCAACAAGGCCGTACTTCCTAATAGTGCCACTCCCTTTGGGGACCATTTTATTTCAAACCGCCATAGAGAGCAATAAGAGCATGTCTTATTTTTGGCCTCTTCATGTACACACATAGGTGCACCAACCTACACACATGTATGCACCAGGCGCACATACAGCACACACACACACACACACACACACACACACACACACACACACACGAGTGCCACACAGCAACAGAGAAAATTAACACTGCAAGTCAATGGTTATCAATGACTGGTGGCTTTAGCGGAAACTGAGAGAGACAGGGGTCTTTCCTACAGGCTCAGGGGAAGTGTCTTAGTCCCTTCAAGATGCTGTAACAAAAGACCAAGATAGGAGATTTATGAACAACTGAACTGATTCCTTAGTTTGGAGACCAGGAAGTACAATACTAAGGTACCAGCAGCTTCCATGTCTCATGAAGTCAAGCACCTCATTGATGGAGGAAGGCGACAACAAGCTCCCTCGGACTTCTTACATGAGGTCACTAGTCACCTCCCAAAGGCCCATTCTTAGTACCACTACCCTACCAGTAGCTTTCAATGTGTGAATTTGGGGTTGGGAAGCTCCGGTTTGAGACAGGGTCTCCATATTCAGCCTAAAATGGCTTCAAACTGTTGTGCTTTTTGTTTGTTTGTTATTGTTGAGACAGGGTCTCAAACTCATTATGTAGCCCTGGCCCATCTGGAACTCTCTGTGTAGTTCAGGCTGGCCTCAAACTAAGAGATCTGCCTGTCTCTGCCTCCGGAGTGATCGGATTAAAGGTGGGTCCCAAGTGATAGGACTATGGACGTACACCACCCAGCCCTTCTGTGATGCCTCCTCCACAGACAGCCTCAGCCGCTAATGAACATTTCTAGTCTTAAGCGCGATCATTTTATGACTTCATTCATCATTTGTGTGACGGTCTTATATCCTAGCCTCTCTTCTCCACCGAGCTTTCTTTCTTGCTTCCTGCATGTTGTACTTTCTATTCTTAGGCAAAGGAGACGACAGTCCGGCTCTCTAACGAACCACCAGGGGGCGCTGCCCGCGGGGGACACTGGAGCACCTCAGCGTAGGCAGAAGAGAAGCAGGGAGCTTCTCAGTTAACTGGCTGGCTCTTGAAAGTAACCCAAACTCAGGGAAAAAAAGTTCCTATTCGAAGACGGACACCAATTTTCCACACCCGCCAGGAGAATCTTGGTATTAAAAGGCTTCGAAGCTTTCTCACAAGAAGACAAGAACACGATAGGAAAGTCTGTCATCTGGAGGTTTGCTGTACTGCCACAACCCAGGCAGAGCGTGCTAGAAGCCACATAGACCCAGACTGCAATCCATACTTTCTAATTGGGTGGCTTTAGCCACCGCCCAGCTCCTCTGAATCTAGTTTGGCAAGGACAACCGTTCCTACTCAGCAAGACTTTGCTCAGGGTTACAGTTCACAGTACTGGGAGAGCTTCCAGAAGCCTCTTTCTGAATAGGGATAGTTCAAGGCTAGCCCTGGGGTCCTTAGAGTCAAGAATGGGGACTGCTCTACGGGCCTCTCAGGGTTTTTTGGCTACTCTTTGCTCTCCTCCAAATTAGCCTGCCTTTGACTGCAAGTGGAACGGGCTCCTTTCTAGCCGCAGGAGGTGTGAAGGCCAGGCCTGCCCCTGCGCACCCCACTTAGGCCCCAGCGTTAATCAGTAGCAGTTCCTGACAGCTCAACCCCCGGCAGCATCTTCCAGGCACAGGATTCCGGGGTGGGAGGAAGCCCCTGCAGGTCACAGACCCCGCGCAAAGAGTGCTCGGAGAGGACCTTCCAGGAGCGATCCCGGATCCTAGACGTGAGATTGAATACAGGACGGGGTAGTCGGGGTGGAGTGAAGCTTTGTGTCCCGGTGTGTCCTTGGGTCAGAGTCCTCTCCAGACGCTCCCCATTCCCGTAAGGTCACCGCTTCCAAGCGGTGGTCTGTTTCTGTGTGTGTCAGCCAACCAGACGCTGGGGCGGGGCAGGGGGAAGGACGCCCCGCTGAACCCTCAGGGTCCTTCCCTCCCAGGCCTGGCCCCGCTGAGCACCCGGACCCGCGGGGACCCGAGGCACGGCGACCCGGAAGGCCGGCGGAGCCGGAAGGAGGGAGGGCGGAGCTAGGGCGGCCGTGGCCTGTGAGCGCCTGTCTGGCGCTGGCAGAGCGGAGCCGGCTGCGCGGAGCGGTGCTCAGTGTCCCTGCGGTCCCAGACGCCAGCACGGTAAAGGTGCGCGCGGGGAAGCCAGGGTCTGCGGAGCCGGTCGGGGACCCCACGGTGTCGGGCACACTGCTGTTCATCTTCAAGCAAAGGAACCGAGGCACGGACAGGCCTAAGCTGCAGCGCCGAGGTTGGAGTCGGGGCCAGCTCCGAGCGCAGCCAGCATCAGCCCGGGCGTGCGGGAGTGCGCGTGCGTGCTGCGGTGGCTCCCACAGCCTACTCCTAGCGGACTGCAGGGCCTGGCTCTTTACGGGAGGGGACGTGGCACTAGCTTAGAGATGGTCAGGAAAGATGTCAGGGGCGCAGAAAGCCAGATTAGTTGGAGTTGTGGTTGAGAAGCGTTCTTCTATGACTAAGTAAGTAGATAAGGTGCCTGTAGGCAGGGGTGAAGGCCCGGGAAGAGAACATTGCGCCACGGAGTGCAAGTGTGCCGGGTGTCAGCCCCTGGCCAGCCCAGTCTGCGAGCTGTGTAGTGAACCTATCACTGACACCTTCTGGTCTTTCAAGAGAAGTCAGGAAAATCTAAGTTGTAAGATATTATTATTGCCCGTATTTTGAGACAGCGTCTCTCTATATAACCCAACCTGGTCGTGAACTGTCAGTCCTCCTACCATAGCCTCCCCAGTGCTGGGGTTACAGGGCTGTGCCAGCACGTCCTCTTTTTTTTTAAATGCCAGCAGCCAAGTAATTAAAAAACAACCTTGTGTGGTGGAAGAATGGGATGATGAACTTTTTTGGTTTTTTGAGACAGGGTTTCTCTGTGGCACTAGCTCTGTAGACCAGGCTGGTCTCGAACTCACATAGATCCACCTGCCTCTGCCTCCCGAGTGCTGGGATTAAAGGCGTACGCCACCACCGCCCGGTGGGATGATAAACTTTATAGAGGCCAGATTTCAGCTTGGAGTTTGTAAATTCCAGAAAGGGGAGCAAGATAATGACTTCTGAGCAGGGGCCTGTTCTCCACATTCTTTCTGTTTCGTTTCTCCACCAACACACACTTCCTCCTTCCACACTGGGGATTGGACTCCCAGCTTTGCCTAATATTGCTATAAAGGACATGGAGGTCCTGTTAGCTCTAAAGCCTCCTCCCTCGTCTCTCATAATTTGTCTGAATTCAGATGAGGCTGCTGTTCAAAGGCTTGACTTTTCCCCCTGCTCTGTGTATGTTCCAGAGTCCGGCTGTCATCTTCCCACTAGTCTGGATGATTGTAAATCATCAGGGCTCAGTTAGCATCTGCCTTCCCTGTGGCCCACAGGTAGATCGATCAGGTCCTGTTTTGAGGACAGCATTATTGAAATGGTTGTACTATTGTGGGAAGACCCTGTCTTCTGTGTCCTCAACTCTCCCGGTCACAGGTGGCCCTGGTCTGGGAGGAGGAGAGACAGGGGATGTTTCAATCTCATGAGCCTGAAGAAAGCAGGAAAGGAAAGGATTTCCCAGGGATTCAGGAGCCGGGGTGGCAAACCTTACTTCCACAACACAAGCCTGTCGCTGATGTAACTTCTGAAATTATTCTTCGAGAAATTCGAACCCACCTTGCCTTGCGGCTGCAGACCTCAGACACCCGGTTGGAGGGGAGCTGCCCTTGCCCAGCTCCCCTGCTCCCTGGCACCTGCTAAAGAGCCTGGCTTGTCGTCTTGCACTGACGTTGGTGGAAATTTAGGAATGGCATGTGCATGTGCCTTATCTGCTCCATGGGTTTTGACTTAAAATTATCCAGTGCAGGTTTGGGGATAATCGAGGGTGAAATGGGTAGGTACATTAGCCTGCTCCCCGTTGTCCACAGTTTTACCTTCTGTAGTTTCAGCTAACTGCAGCCAAATATTAAGTGAAAAAATATTTTTTTAGAAATAATTCATGAGTTTTAAATACTTAGTTTTAAGTCACGGGTTTTCTAAGTAGTTAGAAATTTTATCCTAAGTAGTGTGATGCAGTCTCATGCTGTCCTGCTCCATTCTGCCTAAGATCTGAATCTTCCCTTTGTCCAGTGTATCCACAGGGTTTACCCTACCCGCCTGCTAGTCACTTGGTAGCCCTCAGGTGTCACGCTGTGGGTGCCCAGTGCTTGTGTTCCAGTAACCTCGTTTTACTGAATAAAGACTCCAAAGCTCAAGAGTTGCAATGCAAAGGAACCAGGACATAAAAGCTGTCAGGCATCTACTGGAGTCTCAGAATGTGTTCTTTATGGATGCGAGGGTCTGGAGGAGGAGGAGCTACCATATGTATCTCTGTCCTACCTCTTCCACGTCCATTGTCTTGTTATGCAAAACCCATTCTGAGAGTGCAGATCCATGTATTCTGCAGAGAGTTGATATGTAGAGTGGTATCTGTGTGCTGGTGCTTCGGGACCAGAATGGCACAGGCCTCGTGCTTCTGAGTATGGGTGGTGTCCTGCCATCTTCTGAACCTGACTTTTTCCAGTGTAACTGACGGATTAAACAAAAAGCTGGATCTGCACCAAAGCTAAACAGGATAGGAGTGGGGTGTTAGTCTTTTGAAAGGAAGGCATTCATCTAAAGTTTATCAAAATCGATAAAGAAAACAGAGACAATGGATAGTGCAGACCACTAATACCGGAGCTTAGGAAGCCCATGCAGAAGGACCATGAGTTTCAGACTAGCCTGGGCTACACAGCAAGTAAAGAAGTCTCAAAAGGATAAGGGTGCGCAAAAGGACCATTTCAAGGGGTTGGAACATAGCATACTTCTTCCTCCTGGGAGTGTCCAGAAGTATTTGAATAAAAAGCCTTTGTGTCAATGTGGTGACTCCATGGGTTCCTTACAGAACTCAGAACTCCCAGAGCCAAGAGGACAGTTTTACATGGAGGGATTCTGATTCTAAGCCTAGTATAACCCAAGGCTGTTGACTGTAGCCCTGGAACTCCCTCAGCAAGGTCCCTTAGCGTACTGACACGGCCCTCAGCCTCACAGGAGCAGGAAGTGTGGGAGTCGTCAGGAAGTGTCAATGGTGCTGCTTTCTCTTCCCAGCCTTATGAAGTGGCCTGTCAGTGTGTGGGTTTTCCTTACCCACCAGTTCCTCTGTTCACCTATGGCTCCGCCTCTGCCTATCACTTCCCAGCCAGCATGGCAATGTGTCCTGATCCTTGCAAATTGCCTATGGTCATTATTCTTAAGGGCTCTCTGTCTATTGTTTCATGTATCTTGCAAGCCTCTGGAAGTCTCATGTTTTGAGACAGGGTCTTGCTCTGTAGTGCAGGCAAGCCTTGATCTCACTGTGTAGCCCAGACTGGCCTCAGACTCGTCCTGATCTTTCTTTGACTTCCCAAGTGCTAGAATTGTAGCTATGAGCCACCATGCCAATCATCAAGCCCCCAGAAATCTGATTTATTTTGTTTTGTGATGACTTCATCTTGCTAATTCATCTTGTTCCTGGTTTTTCTTTATTATTTAATTAATTATAATATGATCATAATATTTAATGTATAATATAGATTTTTAATATTAATTAATTATTAATTAATCATTATTATTTTCTTTTTTGATAGAAAATCTAGCTGTCTAATCCAGGCTGGCCATGGGTTCGCAACCCCCTGCTTTAGCTTCCCAAGGACCGAAAGGACAGCCTGTGCTGCCACACCCAGCTCTTGCCTTACACGTGGTGTCCCAGCAGGGTCTGCAGTGCCCTTGGCTCTTCTCAGTCACTCTGCGTCCCTTTTATGTACCCCTTACAAGGGCCCATCCTTGTTTTGCACTGGGGCTCAGACTCAGCGCATTTTGTGTGTGTGTGTGTGTGTGTGTGTGTCTGCCGTAAAGATCTGCATTTTCAGCCCCATTTTAGCTCCATCTTTAAAGCTGAGTATCTGACTCCTGGCTCTGGGTTACCCAGTAGGCAAATGCCAGTACGGCCTCAGAGTTTTGTCCTTTTCCCCATTTCTGGCTTGGCTCAGATACCTTGTCACACGAGAGGGGCCATATGGCTGGGAATTCTCTGTCCCTGCCAGACTTTCTATGTTGAAGGTCGCGGGAGCCACTGGATGAAAGGCCGCTGGTGTGAGGGAGGTCAGGCTTAGCTCACGAGGGGACTGGTAAAGTCTGTGGCCGAGGCTGCTTCCTCATTTGTCAGGAGTCTAAAGCTAACCAGAGGGCAGAACAGACCTTTCATCCACTTCGCTGCTCCCATTTGCTTGTTAGCTGATGCCCAGCTTCTTGGCGATGGAACCACACAGGGCTGTGTGCCCGTCTGACATGCACACGGCCAAGCAACTCTTCTTTCCGGAAGGTGGGCGCTCTTCCTAAGATGCTAGAAACTGATACATTTGGGTCAAAATACTCATAAGCTCATTAAAACTCTCCCTTTCTGCCACAGGGTACTGAGATACTCTCCTGTTATCCCTGAGGCAAAAGGATTATGTTGAGGCTGTGTAGCAAGACCTTATCTCAAAATAAATAATTAAACCAGACAGATTGGTCCAGAGTAAGTAGCAAGGAAGGCCTTATCTCAAAAATAAACAAAAGTAAAATAACAAAGTGGAGAGAAGACTCAGAGGTTAAGAGCACTGGCTGTTCTTTTAGAGGACCCCGGTTGGTTACCAGTACCCATATGGTATCTCACAGATGCTTGTCACTCCAGTTCCAGGGGACCACTGGCCTCCAAAGGCACTGTGTTGTATTGAGGTGCTCGGGCTGTGTTCCCGGCACCGGGCCCCTTGTGCCATCCGGCTCCTGATGTGTACCCGAAACAATTACATGGAAACTGTATTCATCCAAACACTGCCTGGCCCATTAGCTCTAGCCTCTTATTGGCTAACTCTCACATATTATTTTAGCCCATCTCCATTAATGTGTATCGCCACTTGAGTTGTGGCTTACCGGCATGAGTCTAACCCGTGTCCATCTTGTGCTGGAGAAGCATGGCGTCTGCTACACTGCCTTCTCTCTCACAACATTCTGTTCTGTCTACTCCACCCACCTAAGGGCTGTCCTACCAAAAGGCCAAGGCAGTTTTCTTTATTTAACCAATGAGGGTAATATACAAACAGAAGACCCTCCTACACCAGCACTGCACACATGTGGTACACAGACATGCATGCAGCAGAACACCTGCATACACTTTCTTTTTAAGTACACAATTGGGCAAACATTGAAACCACCTATCTCTTTGAATCGTCCTTTAAGGTCTGCCGAGATGCCCATCGAGGTAGATGACGTCATGAAGCTCCTGTGTTCCATTTCGCACGAGAGAAAAATGAAGGCGGCCGTCAAGCACTCTGGGAGGGGTGCCTTGGTTGCAGGGACAGTGGCCTTCGTCGGTGGTTTGGTTGGTGGCCCGCCAGGAATTGCTCTTGGTGAGTGTGTCTTCACAGGTACAACCAGCCTTGATTCAGGCCTGTAATCTCTGCCCCTGGGAAGTTAGGAGCATGGAGAGTTCAAGGATAGCCTGGGCTACATAGTACATTCCAGACTTCTGGCATGCTTGAGGGTTTTGGAACTACATAGAAGAATGATCTGATCAGTAAGAATGGTACCTGCCACATACCCTGTGCAGGGATTCCATAAGGCCCAGTGGCTCCTGTGTGTAGTGTGTCCTCACAGCTTCCGTGTGATATAGGATTCTCTTGGCCTTGGTGTTTGCATCTGTCAAGCCTGGGAGGCGCCTCTGGGAACCCACTGGCTCTGCCCTTTCCCTAGAGATGTGTCCTTGAGCCTAAAGGTACTGGAGTGTCTGGGCCCTCCGGATGTCCCCTGTGTACATCATTGCTACTATGTTACCGTAGAAGGGGACCAAAGAAAACTACATCTGCCAAGTTCCTTCCGTGATCAGTTGCTCATAGCCTGGCTGTGTCTTAGTCTGCTTTCTGTTGCTGTGAGAAAACACCATGACTAAAAGCAACTTGGAGGGGGGTGAGCTTATTACAGCTTCCAGTCCTTTATGAAGAAAAGTCAGGGTAAAAATTCGAGGCAAAAACCGAAGCAAAAGCCATGGAACGCTGCTCCCTCTGCTTGCTTCCTCCTGAGATGGCCACCAAGGACCGTTCGATACAGTTTAGCCGACATCCCCACCGCAGGCTGGACACCTGCCCTGTGCAGCTGGGTGGTTCTTTACTGACTGCTCTTGTATGCACTGTGGTGGAGTCAAGCACAGTCCTTCCTTGACCCCAGTCTTCTAGAAGCTATTGCTAGGTGATTTTCAGTCCTTCATCATGACAGGCTGCGCATTCGGAAGCTCTTTAGTGCTGAGGCTGGTTTCTGGTTTCTGTTTCCCAGCTTGCTGACAAGTGTGTCCGTCTGTCGTTGTCCCCCCGTCCTCCCCCCGTACAGAACATTGCGTTGTATGAAAGCTATGTTTCATAGAAAACAGATGGCTCAGACCTTTATCTTTTGTGATTTCAAATTCTATGAATTTAGGAATCCCAACTTCAGCTTCTTCCCCCAAAAGAAGACAAGCCCATTTCTTGTTTCCCCAGTTTCTCACATTCCCACTCTGTCTCAGTGCCGGGGAGGCCTGATTGGGGCTGTTTTATTGTAGAGCCGTGGGCTGTCTCTGTTGTGGGAGCCCATATTTTATTTCTGTTGAGTAAAGCTGGCAGAGAGTAGCTTCTCTAAGGACTCGATGCTTCTGGTCCCTGGTCACGGGTGGGTGCTTCATTCCCCTTGAAAACCACAGGAATTGTCCTTTCTCCAGAGGCCTGCTAGTAATGTGTGCATCGATGTCCTGATAACACTCCACATTAAGTGCTGCTGTAAATCAGATATTGATGTTCTGTGAAGAGTTAATGCTGATGCACGTGGTACCGTCAGCTCTAGACACTCACGGGTGTCAGGAGGAAGAGTTCAGACAAACTTGTGAATGAACTGGTTTTCCTTCGCTGGAATGCCTCTTTCCTTTAGAGACTGGCTGCCCCAGTATAGTGCACCAGAGGAGCTGTCTGCTTCCAGGGCCACGCTGCTTTGGATT
>PVIU01028096.1:0-19462 GCA_004026605.1 Ondatra zibethicus | reverse complement strand
GTGTGTGTGTGTGGTGTGTGTGAGTGTGTGGTGTGTGTGTCTGTGGTGTGTGTGTCTGGTTGTGGGGTGTGTGTGTGGTTGTGGTATGTGTGTGCGTGTGTGTGGTGTGTGTGTGGTGTTCAGGTGTGTGTGGGGGTGTGTGTGAGTGGTTGTGGTGTGTGTGTGCGTGTGTGTGGTGTATGTGTGTGTGGTGTGTGTGGTGTATGTGCATGTGGTGTGTGTGTGTGTAGTTGTGGTGTATGTGTGTGGTTGTGTTGTGTGTGTTGTGGGGGGGTGTATGCGTGTGATGTGTGTGTGTGTGTGTGTGTGTGTTGGAGGCTGTGAAGCATGGGTAATAGTACAAGCTTGGTACCAGATTGCCTGGACCTTGGTCCTCACTTATCACTCACCCCAAATCAATCGTTTAACTTTCTCAGACCTCAGTTTCCCCAACTGTGATTCACAGCCCATGAAGCTATTGTACGCATTAGGCAGGTGAGAGCCGTACAGTTTGACGGCTGCTTCTTAGCACACTGAGAACACAGACCACTTATCGAAAGTTATTGCTACTCTCGCTATGGACAGGACGGGAGAGGACCTCGGGCGCTAAGAGGACTCTAAAGAGAGTTCAGGACGGTGCACCCATGAGCCAAGCTCGGAGGACAGCGTTCTCAGAGAAGGAAGCCAGTCTTGGTTTCATTTCTGAGGACTTGTGAAAACACGCACCGCCCAGATCAGACTTAGAACTAGATGGTCACAGAAATAGCAGCTGTCATTGGCACCGATCCTGTCACACAGCAGACCACACTTGGAACTTTCACATATAAACACTAGAAGGAGCTCAAGAGGTATTGCCGTGTTGCGAGGAAGGATACTGAGGTATAGATGGTTGGCAGAAGATAGGATGTAGCTTCAGCTCTTTGTGCTGTGTTCATGTGTGCATCTGTGTATAGTCTGTGTGTGCACATATGTGTGTGTGCATGTGTGCATCTGTGTATAGTCTGTGTGTGCACATATGTGTGTGCATGTGTGCATGCATGTCTGTACCTATGCATGCATGTGTGTATCTATGTCTGTGTGAGTGTGCGCGCATATGTGTGTGCATGTCTCTGTACCTGTGCATGCACGTGTGTGTACATGCATGTGTGTGTATTTCACATGGATGTATGTAAAGGTGGATTTGCCTCTGCAGGTCACATGGCAGTCAGAGGCTGATGCTAGGACGTGTTCCTCATCCCTCACCACCTTATCGTTTGACCCAGAGTCTCTCTCTGAACCCAGACAGATGTCTCCGCCCTTGGCACGGGGGTGACTGACGCACACGCCACACCTGGCTCTAATGTTGATGCTGGAGATCTGAAATCATGCTTACACAGCAAGCTCTTTACCCTCTGAGCTGGGTCCCACCCCTGGTGCTGGGTTCTGAAGCACAGCTTCTCCCTACCTGTCCATCATTGCCTCCCTTCCCGGCGTGCCCAGTGGCAGGGATAAGCTGTTCCTCCTTTCCCGGCGTGCCCAGTGGAAGCTGTTCCTGCTTTATGATCAACTCCAGCATTCACTTTACACATATATACATACTGATGGGGCGACAGTGCCGTGAGGTTTTGTAATGAGCCAGAGCCAAAACGCAGACGTCCAGGGTCAGGCAGGGGACCTACATGAATGTGGTGGCCAGGTGAGGAAACAATAGAGACATGGGGACTGTGCTGAGCCATTTGAAAGGGAGCAACCATCCCTCGGGGTGCTGACCCCATTTGTAAAAGGAGTCGGAAATCTGATTGAGATGTTGACAAGCACACTGTTTAAACCTACACTAAAAGAGAAAATGACGACCACACCTACAGGTTAAAGCATGTCTGCTTGCCAATCTGAGGTCAACATTGAGATCAAACATCAGGTTGCCAAAGCTGGAGAGACAGCTCGCTGGTGAAGATGACCTCCTGCTCTTAACCAGGAACTGAGTCTGGTTCCCAGCACCCACACTGGGTAGCTTTAAGTGCAGTTCCAGGGTCATCGAACACCTTCTTCTGGCCTCCACTAGCACCTACACATATATAACACACACACACTTCAAAAATAAAATATTTTTTTAAAAGAGATGCTTGTCCCTAAGACATCACCACCCAAGTTTTTTGAACAAAGGAGGAATTCCACTATTCATAATACAAATGTTTCCAGATGGTGTCAAGGCATTGATGTGTGAATGCTTATGACTGAAGCTTCCCTAACACAAATCAAAGCTATGAATTGGAGGTCACCTCGCCACTCTTTCTTCCTCAAGGGTTGTGTCTCACAATGGTTAGAGCACAGGATTTGCCATCAGTTTTACCAGGATTCATATCCTAGCTCTGACCTGGGTTGGTGTTGTGCACCTTTCATCCCAGCAGTCGGGATACAGAAACAAGCACACCTCTATGATTTCAAGGACAACCTGTTCTACATATCGAGTTCCTGAGCCACATAGTGAGATCTTGTCTCAAAATAAAACCAAAAGCTAACACACAGACTATCTGGGCAAGCTGTTAAATGCTCAGACTTCTTTTCCCTACCTACCCTGAAAGATCAGATTCCTTTTAGATACATTTCTGTCCAAGTTATCAAAAATAAAAAAGAGGTTTTTTTTTTTCTACAGTTAGAATCCCAAGGAGAAACTCAAATAACTTAGAGCTCTTAGATGAGGAAATGTTTGAGGCCTGTCCATGCTACATACTAAGACCCTGATACAGATAAATAAATTTTTGCCTTTGTGTGTGAGAGAGACAGAAAGAGAGAGAGAGAGTAGCTTATAGAAAAAGAAATCAATTGCAATCTTCCAGTAAGCTGAAGTAAGCTAAGGACAAAATTCTCTGTAGCCCTTTGAAATAAAATATCCCCCACCCTACTTCATAGAAATTGGATGGCCATGTGGGACTGTTAAAAGAGATCCCTGAGCTTTGTGTTGCCCAAGAATCATCTGGAAAGGTTTATAGACATTTTTATTCAAAACACGCCCAGAGGTTTCCAACTGGCGAATCAGACACGAGCCTGGGAATCTGCAATTTTTCAGCTCTGAACATCCGCCCCCTCCCTCCACCCCAAGGATTTAGAGCCCGGTGTTTAATTGAAGCCTCTGGTTCAATCCTAGCAAAGGATTTTCCTTTGCAAAGGAGAAGGCACAGTACGGCTAGCCCTCAGCACAGTGGTCGGTTTTCCTTCACATCAGCGAACTCACTGTCCCTACTTTGTTCTAAGTCAGTGCCAAGGAGGGGAGTAGGGTTACAGATGTGTGTGTCCTCACGGCAGGCTCTGTGGGAACAAATCTGGAAGCCAGCAAGGACTTCATGGAAGGGAAATCTGACTGCAGAGGATGTTAAGTCTAGGTGAGGCAAAGCCATGAATGGGTATTTCTGAGTTTAATTCAAAACTCCTCTCTAAAGGAGATTTTGCAAAACTGCCAAGTATTTGTCTTTTAAAAAACAGGGGAGCGAGGTACGGTGGTCCCAGCACGCAGGATGTAGAGGTGAGAGAATCTCTGTGAGTTCAAGGCCAGCCTGGTCTCTGTGTAGCTAGGGAGCTCCAGGACTACATAGTGAGACCCAATCTCAAATAAAAACAAACACAAGCCGCAGCTAGAGAGGTGACTCAGTGGTTAGGAACACTAGCTGATCTCTCGGAGGATCTGGTGAAAGTTCAATTCCCAGCACCCACTCAGATGGCTCACGACTGTCTGTAACTCCAGTTCCAGGGGATCTGATACCCTCTTCTGGTCTCCAAGGACACCAGGCAAGTACACAGGGCAAACACATATGTAGACAAAACATTCATACCCAGAAAATATAAACAGATAAATCTAAATAAACCAGTTATAAATGAAGTGGAGAGACGGCTCAGAGGCTGAGAGCATTTGCTGCTCTTCCAGAGGACTTGAGTTCAGTTCCCAGCACCCGCATCAAGAAGGCCCGCAATCCCCCTAACTGCAGCTCCAGGAGACCCAGTGACCTCTTTTGGTCTCCAAGAGTCTTGTACTCATGTGCAAATGCACACACTTCCCTAAATAAAAAATAATAAAGTATTTTTTAAAAAATAAAAGAAAAAAATTGATCTTTGTCACTAGCATGGTGGTATACATCTGTAACCCCAGCTGACTTGAGAGGCAGAAAAACAACGCAACAAGATCAAGAGTTCAAGGTCATCCTCAGCTACATAACAAGTTCAAGATCAGCCTGGGTTATATGAGTACCTATCTCAAAAAAATTAATCCCCCCAAAATTAAAAATTATGCAGCTCAGCGGTAATGTAACTGCTTGAGACATGAGCAATATCTACGATTTGGTCCCTGACGCTGAAAAATGTTATTATCATTATTAAAAGTAGTTAGTCTTTATCCTCATCAAGAAAATAATAATCAAGCTGGAAAATAGAACTCAAATGGCATATGTCTCTCTAGTGTTTCTTTAAATAGTCCCAGACCATGGTAGTCTGTAACTAAACTCACACAAAACTCTTGTTCATCTAATTCTATAGACTACCTAAGAAAGTCACATGATGTTTGGGGACAGTATCATGTCACCAAGTTCAGAAGCTCTGAGAATCATGCAAACATTTAGTATTTTTCAGAGAACAATGTCTTGTCAGATGGTTCTGGTTCAAACAGCATCAGACACTTAAAGTCTCTCAAAGTCGGGGACTTCTCTGCCCTCAAGATGCCAGGCAAAGTGCAGAGATGAACCCCACAGATGAAAGGTGGTACTTACTATCCCGAATATATACAAATCCCTGACATGGCTGCCAGCTGAGCTTTCTCCTAAGTCCCTTGAAGACTCAAGCGAGGTGAGATGAGTCTCGGTGGTCATGTTTTTCAAAGTACCCTGAGCTCTCAGAACACTTGCCACAGATTCTGTTGGGGGACTTGTAAATGTAGATCTCTGGGACCCAGAAAGCCCTGGAGTGATCTTAAAATATGTATTATCTCACAGGTATTGGTTCTAGATGTTCTAACATCACATAACCAGTGTCCTACAGTTTTCAGTTAATAAAAACACTCTCGCCCGTGGGCGTGTGCCATAAAAACCAGAATGTTTACATGCCTAGCATAAGAGATAAGAAGATGTTTTCCCTTTTCTATACGTTCAAGGTAGCACACTTCTGTAGTCAGATGTAGGTTGGTGGAGTAGCCCACACAACAAGCAATTCTCAGCAAGGACCAACTAGATGCCCTGCAGTTGAGATACCCCTATCAAGAGGTACGGGCAGATCCCACAGACTAAGTGCTCAGCTACTTGAGACATCAGTTCTGAGCCTCCCATTAAATGTGGCTTTCTGCCCGACAGAAATCAGGTTCCATGACCCCGCTTCAGACTCCTTTCATTTGTGTAGCTGGCTCACAGAACTCAAGGAAGCACTAATGGGTACTCATTTGCTATGAAGTACATCGCTAAGGAGTGTAGACGAGCGTCCTGATGGAGAGAGGGAAAGTGTGGGGAGCTTCCCTGCCACTCTGTGCGCAATATCCTCCGGGCACAAGTGGGTGGCAATCTAGACGCTTTTCAGACCCCGTCTCTCTGAAGGGCTACAGGGGTTTCATAATGTTGGCATGAAGAATTATATATCAATTCAGCCTTCAGCCTATTTCCCTTCCCTGGGAAAAAGAGATAGGACTGAAAACTACTGACCTTTCATCACATGATTGGTTTCCATGGCAACAATCCAGCATCACTAGCCTATCTAGGACCAACCAAGAGCTATCTGCTAGAACAAAAGATAATCTTATTACCCAAGAAAACTTGAAGCTATGTGTCAGGAACCGGGTCAAAGAGGACAAAGGAGTCTCTAAGGGCTGCTGTCTGCAAGGGATCAGGGGATTTCTCAGCTCCCTGGGGTAGAAGTTATGCCACACCCAAGATATCTGCTGACACCTCATCTCCTGCATCTCCTCCTCCTTCCTCATGGTCCTTCGCATGGCTACTTGTCTGATGTCCCATGGGACCAAAGGAACTTTGTTAGCAACAAGACCAGTTGGGCAAGACAAAGTGGGACCTAAAGGTAATGACTGTGCTGTGCGACAATGAGGCAGTCTCAGTTAACTCAAGTAGGGTCATCTTTTTTGTTTGTTTGTTTAGTATTTGGTTTTTTTAAGACAGAGTTTCTTTGTGTTGCTTTGGAGCCTGTCCTGGAACTCGCTCTCTAGACCAGGCTGTCCTCAAACTCACAGAGATCCACCTGCCTCTACCTCCCGAGCGCTGGGATTAAAGGTGTGCGCCACCACCGCCCAGTTTATGTAGGGTCATTTTACATCTTTTCTGGTGTTGAGTACAATCAGACTTCATCTTGGAAGCTTCTAGAGGAGGGCTCCATTTTACACTCTCAGGCAGATCTGATCAGCTCCATGCAACCACTGCCCCCCCCCACAAACATTTCCAAGAATGGGAAGAGATGGAAAACCAAAGTCACTGGCTGTGTATAGAACTCTTGATGGCCGCCTAAACACTACACGCTCTCGGCTCTCGTTAAGAGGGAAAGGGTTGGGTTCCCATCCATGTTCATGAACACTGAGTGCAGCAGCAGCAGCCAGGTTCTCCAGAATTTGTGGGATAGCATGGATTTGCCATTAAGTAAAATAAATATACAACATGATCCCCAGACACTACCTCTGTGTGGTCTTGGGAACATCCAAAGAGCTAAAAATAGATTCCTAACTATACTCAGATTGCCTACCTGGGCATGGAGTCACATTCATTTCAGTCTCAACTGAGAGTGGAGGGCCATGAGATTGAAGCCAGCCTGGTGACTATAATGAGATCCTGTCTTATAAGATGAAACAACAGCCCCACAAACTAGCGCTTGCTTGTCCTTTGTAGCCACAAGAATCTTCACGTCCTAAGGTTTCTTTAAGGAAGAACTTGCCATCTAAGGATGGTAGGGGTCCTAGGTGCCCACTAGGAGATACGGAGTAAGCAGGTATTTCCATCTAAGAAGGGTAGGGGTCCCAAGTGCCCATTAGGAGGTGCACAGTAACTATAAACTTATTCTCTGTTATGAAAGCACCTGTCTTGTACAGGTACGGGCAGGAACCCGCCCATTCCTGCCCTCAGAAAAGGCTGTTGTTGTATCAGGATTGGAAGGGCACATGTCGTGTTCTGAGGTGGAATCAAACAAGAACTTGGCCTTTTTTCAAAAGTACGCAGGCAAATCTGGGTGGGACTGGCAAGATGGATCAGTGGGCAAAGGGGCTTGCCTCCAAGTCTGATGCCCGAGTGTGATCCCCAGGACCACACATGGTGGGAGGAGAGAACCAACTCCCACAAGGTGTTCTTTGATGTACACACACACACACACACACACACTGTGGTGCATGCATGAACACACAAATACACACACACACTCACGCACACAGAGAGAGAGAGAATAAATTTAACTTTAAAATATTTTTAAAAAGCAAACTTGTGTTCTTTACTGTGTAATTGGCTTGGACAAGACTTCCTGGATATTGTTTTTACATAAATATATCTTCACTGAAGTTTTATTTCTAATAAAAAATGGGGATCTATTTCTCGAAGATTGAGCAGGCTTTTATTACCTCAGATAAGCTTAGACAGGGGATTCAAAGCTAAGCATTCAGCAATAGAAGATTGGGATATAATGAAGAAACAGAATACAGCACGTACAGAAGCTAAGGCCTGTAATCTTAGCTTTGGAGAAGCTGAGGCAGGAGGATGGCCTCAACTTTAAAGACAGCCTGGGCTACAAAGTGAGAGTCCATCTCAAGAGAAAAAAAAATGAAAAAACCTCACTAGTGAGCAAGGAGACAAAGTTTAAACATTAATTAAATGCTGCATCTTTTCTTGGCCAGATTGAAGTGGCTGAAAAGATGGTGATCGCCGGGCGGTGGTGGCGCACGCCTTTAATCCCAGCACTCTGGAGGCAGAGGCAGGAGGATCTCTGTGAGTTCGAGGCCAGCCTGGTCTACAAGAGCTAGTTCCAGGACAGGCTCCAAAGCCACAGAGAAACCCTGTCTCGAAAAACCAAAATAAATAAAAGAAAATAAAATAAAGAAAAGAAAAGATGACTACCAAAGCTGGCAGAGTGTGAGACACTGGCTATATTACTGTTGGTACAGGAGTAGCTTGGGACTGTCTTCATGGCTGTCTCTCTGGATGGGCAGTCAGGCCTCTGTGCCTGTGGGTCCCTCATCCTTAAATTCAATCATTCTCAGGCCAAAAACATTCAGAACAACATTGCATCTTCATCATAGGAACTGGCATTTCTCTTGTTATTTCCTGAACAATACAGCATAGCAACAGTCTCCACACTTCCATTGTATTCAGAGTTAAATAATCTGGAAATAAAAGGATTCATGTAGGTTCTATATAAATAACAAGTCACTTTCTATAGGTAACTTGGGCCGTGTGGATGGATGCTGGTATTTGTGGGAGTGGGAGGAGCTAGAGTCAATCCCCTCGGATACAGGCGTAACCATGCTCCCCATTTACCCACTAACACACCAATTCTACACCTCAAAGCCCACCCTAAGGGCGGAGGAGATAGCTCGGTCAGTAAAGTACAGGCTGTGTAAGCCTGATGTCCCGAGTTCAGATCCTCAGCACCCATGTAAAGATCCAAGTGCCACAGCGTGCTCCTGCGGTCCCAGCACTGGGAAGGCTCGCTGGCCTGTCTGTCTGTCCTAATGGGAAAGCTTCAGGTTCAGTAGGAGACCTTGACTCAAAAATGAAGGTGGGGAGATGACTGAGGATACCCAGTGCAATCCTGCCCTTCACAAGCATGGACAAACACGCGCACACACACGCACACACCATAGATGCAAATGCACAGAAATGCATGATGAATAGGGATTCCCACTCTTGCCATGCTGGGGGACTTTAAAAACTACTAGCCTATGGTACACCCTAGGCTGTTAGACTCTCCAGCTACAAGGCCAGGCATGATGGGTTTTAAGACTCTCTGGGTAATTCTCATATGTGGCCAGGGTTTCAAGCCAGACCCTGTGCAAGGATGCTCCAGGAGGCTTTGTCTGGAACAAGGGAAGCCCTTAAAAGAATCTAAATGTCCTTCATGGGACAGATTAAACAAGCAGTGCTTTGTTTAGGAAGGACAGCCACATGGCTGGAGACGTGGAGCCGTCCTTCCTGAGGCTCTGTGTGCTTGGCTGTGCCTGCCCTCGCTCCTCTCCGCATTTCTCTACTCCAGCCAGGTGGGTTCTTCTGTGTGAGCACCGAGCATCCTCCTTTGCTTCGCGGCCTTGGCGCTTGCTGTCCCCAGTGCCTGGAGCAATCTTCCTCTTTTTTCCCCACACAGCTTGCTCCCATTTCTCCCTCAGTTAACTTCTCCTGAGACCAACCCCCAGTGGATACTGAATGGATATGACCCCATTAAGTACACATGTGTATACATGCTCACACACATGCTTACACATATTTCACATACACACCCCAAACACATATACACTCTACACACACACTACACACACACACACACTCCACACACACAACACACTCCACACACCTGCATGTCCATGGATATAAACAAAGAAAATGCCCAGAGGACACAGACAACCCAACACTGAGAACTAAACGTCACTAGAGAAGAGCCCGAGGCACAGAGCTGCCCCGTGGATGTAATTGCATCTGTAACATTCAGGTTTTTTGCAGACCACATGCAAAATTAAATACATTTTTTTATTGAAAACTTTCAAGGGCCTGTCTTAAAAGTTTTCACTTGGGGTTCAAAAAGAGAAGCCACAATAAGCGTAGGACGGAAGTCTGATGGCTGTGGGGAAAACCTTCTCTCACATGTTCTCTCTATTCATGTGCTCTTTATTTTTCTCTCTTTATTCCACTGCCTCTACCCTAATTCTTCTGTGTAGTAAGAGGCACGCCCGGGGCCCTTCTGTCCTAATTGTTTATAATTTCTTTCCTCTGATTCTCTGTCTCAATTCCAATTCCCTGCTACAATACTCTGTTTCAATTCTTCATGTTCTCATTATTTTACATTCTTTCTTCTCCTCCTCCTCTACTTCTTCTCCTCCTTCTCCTCATTCCTCTCCATCTTATTTCTTCTCAATCTATTTATTTCGCTGTAACAAATTCCAAGCATATATATATTAGCAACTTGTTAGTAATATAAAATACAAATTCTCAGTACACAGGCTTTCTTTAAAGATATGTAGCAAAACTTAACAGCTAGTTTGTAGCTAACAGCAGCTTCAGCAGTGAGGAGGTCCCGGAGATCTTTTAAAGGGGCCACTACAGGTTACAAAGGAAGAAAACTACACCATTGAGAGATCTAAGGAAAAGGCAAAGAATGTATGCATTATTTTACATTCCTTAAGTGTGATTAATAATATGTGGACATAGTCAGTTAGGTGCTATTGGTCTCTTGAAGAACTAAGACAGAACAAGAACAGATACCTCCAATGCCACCCTGATTCATCATAAATCCTCTGAAGGCCAGACACCTGCGATTTCATATGTAAAATCTGTGGAAGTTCCCTTTGTGATCTTTCCAGAAGGACACATGTCTGGCCAACTTGCTCTGTCAGTAAGGCTAATGATAGAGAACAGGCTTCTAAGTTTCTCACCGTAATGTGGAGAACGTAGTATAGAGAGAAGCTATCCTTTTGATCACATCCACAAATATGTGTGCCCATAAGACTGAGATGTAATCATGAGATTATGTGTACACATTACATGGAAATACATGGTAATGGGGCGCTATCATAACTGTTATTGCGCAAGTGAAATTAGAGATGAAAGCAACCGTTTTCAGAGCCAGTGGCCCTGCCAGCTTTGCCAGGCAGGGTTCCTCCATCTGAGGATAATTTCTCGGGTGGGTTGACACCTGAATTATCAATTGCTCTAAGCTGTAATTGCGCCATGGCCCACAATAGCTCATGATAAACACTCCTGACAATTTTTGAGGTGGAAAAAAATTTTTTTTCAGAAGAAAACCAGGGCTTAGAGTCAAAAGCTTGAAAGCCCACTAGCCCGCTTCAGCAGCCTCTAGTCAGGATGAGTTCTTCGAACAAGAGCAGCGAGCCCTGAAAAGCCCACCCCCCAGAAGTCCAGCCCATTGTCTTTCTCTCTCACACACACACTGTCTCCTTCTCTCTGTGCCACACAGCCCCTGAAGAGCCAGCAGTCAGCGGGCAGCATGGTGCACAGTCCTCATCTGACACATCCCAAGAAGTTACTGAGGAATGGATCCTGGATTTCAGACTGTGAGATCTTTTCCTCCAGGACTCTCCAGAGGCAGGTCCCTGGCAAATGAACACCAAGTCCGGACGTAGGAGATCAGAGTGGCACAGACAATGCCCACCAAAGTCACTGACTACTGAAACATCAGAAAATGGTGTCTCGCTGTCTCAGTTCGGCAAACTCTGCATCCATTCCTCTTCTGTGGGGATGAACTCCAGAAACCTCAGTACTTTTCGGGGGGGGGGCGGCGGGAGTCTGGATTTGAGGGGAGCCAGTGGTTTCCAAGGAGAGCAGTGAATGCTGGTGTTTACAAAATAGAATCCAAACCTTGTAGCATGTTTAAAGTTGTACAGTAATTTGAATTCATAGATTTATTTTTCCCATGTTGTAGGTTCTCGCCATTTCCCTCAGCAACCCCAAAGCTCACGCAGGCCTTCTGGACTTTTGTCCCATGTTTAATGTTTCCCAATAGTCCCTCTTCTGCTTCTGTCTGCATCAATCACTCGGAGCCTGAGAATGAGCCCAGATCCTAGGCATATGTGCACCCTCTCCACCCCAACTGTGGGAATAAACTGGTTATTTTATGGAACGTGGCTTTCTTTCAAACCTATTTCTTTTAGCAAATCTCGGGCAAGAGCTTTGATTTTCCTGGATGCTACTTGGGAGAGTCATGCCCTTGTATTTTTTTTTCCTGTCCAACGTCAACCATTAAGGTATGAATGCCCTGGCTTCATAATGCCATTACCCCTCGTGCCAGAGCATGCTAGCATAGGGATTTTGCAGTGTGTAAAGCGTGGGCCACGGGTGGTACACAAGGTGATCTCTAATTTATAAATACAATAGCAAATAACACTGTGATATTGAAGAATGCTTCCTGCTTTATCATTTCTCATTCCTGGTTGCTGCAAGGAAAATCTCTCTCTCGGGTACCAGTGGCTCCTTCACACCTTTGTGCCAGAACAGTCATTGCCCAGCCCTGCAAAGAAGCAGCAGCCTTCAGGTCCAGTCTCAGTGATATTGTTAGCATCCACGCGTGGTTCTTCATGCACTGATGCTCTGCATTATTTAAGTAAGTGGACTCAGACGTAGATATCGAATGCTTAACCTAACAGGTGATATTCATGGCAAAAAAAAAAATCATCTCCAGAATTAATGTCGGAAACACAGTGACAGTGAAAATGAGTAAGGCAAAGTTCCCTGTTCTAACTGCATGAACAAGTGATGGAGACTCCAAACGTCTGTTTCGATGTCTTTCAGGGGGAATGGGATTTTTGGGGGGACGGAGGGTTGTCTCAGGCAACCCAGGCTGGCCTTGAATTGCTATGTAGCCAAAGATGACCTTAAAATTGATCCCTCTGCCTCTGCCTTCTGAGTGCCAGGCTTAGGGGCTTCTTCGGTCATGCCCAGTCACTCTGTATTTCTTTATTTGACACTAGCTATGCAAGTTGATTTTAGGCAAGTTTCTTCCTCTGAAGAATGGAACTAAGAACGGCTACCTCCTTACCTCATACTGCTACGAAAATTAATGGCTATAATAGATGTGCCCCTGGGGGGAAACTCTATGCACTAAACAGATATGGAGCATGGTAATCGTGGATCTAAGGCGTTTGTGGAAACACTAGACCCTAGCAGCAAAAAGAAAACTTGATGGACGTGAGAAAATACCGGTCATTTCATCCAGGTGTGTCATGAGCCAGCCCTTGTCCCAGAAGGGAGTCTCAGTGTCCAGGGACCCCAGCGCCATTCCAGCATTATTAGCTCCTGTTTCTCACATCTTGTTGTTTGTGTATGTTTGGGTCTCTGGTCTCTTTTGCCCCGTGAAAAGTGTTGCTGAGAGAGCAGAATAAAAATGGCTTTAAGTAAGCCCGTTTACCGTGCTGTATGAGTCCGTTTTTCTTGGTGTGTTCACCCTTCTAGAAACTTCCATAATCAAAATGTTGCTCATCCACCTCAGCCTTTTCCACAGAGAAGACCGTCGAAAGGGCAGAGGTGGGGCTAGGGAGGCCCCCATTGCTAAACTAACTTATATCTGACCTGTGAGGCATTTAAAATGTTAGTTCAGCTAAAGTCAAAATAAGATGATACTCTTATCAGTGGGATCTACAGGGTTAAGAGGGGCTCTGGGGGGCTGGAGAGATGGCTCAGTGGTTAAGAGCATGCTCTTCCAAAGGTCCTGAGTTCAATTCCCGGCAACCACATGATGGCTCACAACCATCTGTAATGAGGTCTGGTGCCCTCTTCTGGCCTGCAGGCATACACACAGACAGAATATTGTATACATAATAAATAAATAAATATTTTAAAAAAAAAGAGGGGCTCTGGGTTTTGTTGGCCCCTAGGGCCCCAATATGGGACAGTTCTCTTCCTTAGAGCATTTTATAGCATCTGGACTGGCCCTCTTCCCATGGTAAATCTCCACTGTCAACTTGTCAACCACAAGAGAATCAAGACTGTGAGGGATTATCTCTATTAGGTTAACTGAGATGGGAAGACACACCCACTATGGGCGGCACCATTCCTCGGGAGCTGAGCGTGTGCGCACACACACACACACACACACACACACACCCGCCCCTTACTTCCTGAGGAAGGAATGTAACCAGCTCACCTCCTCCGGATCCGGATGCTGTGACTTCCTTACCTTGAGGGACTGTACCCTCCAACTGGGAGCCAAGAACAAACCCTTCCTCCCAGGTGTCTTCTGTGGGGGAATTTCCCAACAAGAAAAGGAAGTGGGGTGTCCTCGCTCCTAGCACAGTGAGATGAAGGGCTGAAGCAAAAGAGTGGGGTTTACTGTTCATGTAACTGCAAAACTCGAGGGAGAATGTTGAGAAAGACTAGATAAGGGTGTGCCTGGTTGTTGGAAACATTCCCCGACATTCCTCATCCCCTGCTTCTTGTGTTTGTTATAGGTTCATAGTGATGAGCTTGCTGCCAATAGCTTTGAACTTCCCCAACTGTCTTAACACCACCCATGGAGCTAAAGTGTTTGCTTCCATAGTTACTGGGTGGGAGGAGAATTAATTGTACAAGATAATGTACAATTGGTCAGAAACAAAACAAAGCAAAAAAAACCCAGACTAGCCAACCATCATCAAGCAGATGTAGCCAATACAAACTGACTGCAGCTAGGAATCTGTTCGCCTCTCTCCCCTCCTCCCAGCTTTTGGAACACCGGGGCTGAGTGTGAGGTTAGTGCCACACAATCTTCACAGATGGAAGGTGCGGAAAAGGTGTCTCCCCAGAGAAAAACCAGAGAGCATTTACCAGAAGGAGAGACAGATGCTGGGTGGAAGAACTCAAACTCTGTCCACATCGGGCCTTCTGTTCTAACTACACCTTCCAAGAGCAGAGTCATCAAACAGCTTTCAAAGCCATTTCCCAACTCTGTAAAGACTCTCGTCTCATCCAGCCTGCATTCCCTGGGCACCTACTCAAGCACGGAAACCGGACTCAGCTTTGAAATTCAAATCCCACTAAGGGAGAACCCAGGAAGCCTGCTCACCCCTGAGGAGGGACAGAGGCAAATGAGTGTAGAAGGAAGCCATGGAAGGAGC
Source organism: Ondatra zibethicus (assembly GCA_004026605.1). NCBI lineage: Eukaryota > Metazoa > Chordata > Mammalia > Rodentia > Cricetidae > Ondatra > Ondatra zibethicus. Next base: position 4,737 of record PVIU01028096.1, on the reverse strand, counting down.
ACACAAAGCACTCCGCAGATGGGCGAGCTGCCTGGCTGTGAGGGGCTGACGGTTCAGGGAGCACAGTTCCTCTGTGCATGGCTCGCTCGCTGGGGCTGTCCCTGCTCACGAGTTATGGGCAGAAGCAGATGCAGACATAAAAAACGCTGGCCTCAGCTCCTGGATCAGCAAATTAGCTCTGGCAAACGGCAGGACAGCTGCAATCAGCAAAACAGCTCCCTGCACGAATCTTGATATGTAACCCTAGACCCAGGCTTCTAAATATAAGAGACAGTTTAGGGCTACCAACTACTTCCCCCGATCTAAAATAGCATCCATATTCATGGTTTACTACCAATCCTGAGGAAAAAAATCCATATTCCTGTTCTTATTAGGCCCTAGAGTTACTCTAAAAGTGGGTGCCTGAGTCTCGACACTTAATTCCTGTTTTAAACACAGAATTATAGATACCATTCAAGTGCTACTTAGCATCACAGAAAAGTCATAGGCAGAAAGAACCCCCTCCCAAACACTGATCAGAGGTGAGGGGAAGGAAGCAACGCTGAGCCTTGTTTTTATGAAGCATCCGAGTCTGTACCCGGTTTCCAAAGGCAGATGAGCGTGCAGTCAAGCTGACTGTCACTGGGCCACATATTCTCCCCATGTCTAGGCAGTTCCCAGTCCACACCCACATGGCAGGCCACAGGTGAGACCCAGCAATTCCGCTGTTCCCAAAGAGGCAGCTCCAAAGTGCTCACTACCGGGGGTGGGGGTAGGGAGTGACACAGAATTCATGGAAATAGGAACAAGTTGTTTGACTGCCTAGAAGGGTAACAAATGGCCCTGATGAACAGCATGAAAGAGGACCTCACACATATTGCTACATATAAAAGATAAAATTCTGATGGCAAAAAACAAAACAAAACAAAAAAAAACTGGGTGGTGGTAGCACACACCTTTAATCCCAGCACTCAGGAGGCAAAGGCAGGTGGATCTTTGTAAGTTCAAGACCAGCCTGGTCTACAAAGCAAGTTTCAGGACAGCCAGAGCTGTTACACAAAGAAACCCTATCTCAGGGGGGAGGAGGTGTCCCTTTTTAAAATAAAAAATTCTGATGCCCATCAAAACAATTAATTTCTTATGGTGTTGCAAATCCCAAACTATCCCAGCACTCAGGAGTCACACGCAGGTAGATCTAAGATCCAGGCCAGCTGGGGTTACACAGTGAGACCCTGTCTCAAATAAATAAAAATAAATCAATACACAAATAAACTCCAAGCTTTGATGCTGATCTTCACTGCCCTTTAGAATCACCCAGGAGACTGAGGAGCCAGGCCGTTAGGGGTGTCTGGGAGAGTGTTTCTGTGTTCCCAGAGACGATGAGCTGACAGAAGCAAGCTCACCTGAGTGTGGGTGACATCATCCCATAAGGTGGTCCCTCCTCAGCCATGAAGTAAGCAAACGGCTCCCCTCTGATGTGCTCCCGACATGATGATGTTGTGCCCAAGTCCCCAAAGCCAAACAGTCATGCCTTGAACTCTTCAAATGAATCCCACCTCCTTAGGTGGTTTCTATACGGTATTTTTTGCCACAGTAACAAGAAAACTAATCAAAAGGCAGTGACTCAACCCAAATTTATTATCCTTTGATTCTGGATATCAGGAGTCTGAAGTGGTCTCACTGGGCCCAAATCAAAATGTCACCCAGGTAGGATTCCTGCAAAGTCCGAAGTGGTCATTCTTGGCCCCTCGTCTGCTGTCTCTTCCATCCTCCAGCCCTCTCCTCACCTTCCGACTCCTGCCTGCCCCTCCCAGTCTTCGTATACGCTGCTCCCTCCGCCCCAACACCAGTCGCCAGGTTTCATACAGCTGGCTTTTCTGCTGACTTTCTAACCATCTACGGCACTAGCCACTGTTTCCGCGGAGCCAAGGGCTGTGGGCTGAGCCCCTGAAGCCCCGAGCCAGGACTGACAGTCCCCCTTTAAACTGCTCCCTCTTTCTCAGATGTCGGCCACAGAGACGAACTTTGCCAGGCAATTTTCCTTGACACCTTCCCTGACAGCCAGCTCTTCAGGAACCCCCTCTGCCCACTGGGTGGAAGCCTACTCACTGGCCCTCCCATCCTTCACTAATTAAGAAATGCTCTACAGGCTTGCCTACGGGCCCCCTCTGACGGATGTTTTCTCAGTTGGGGAGTTGGGGGTCCTCCTCTCGGATGACTCTAATTTTTGTGAGCTGACGCGAAACTAGCTGAACCATTGGCTCTTTGTCAACTTGACACGTGGCACTTTAAGAAGTAACTCTTTTGTTTCTTATTTTTTGGGGTCATCCCCAAGATCTCGTATTTTAACAGATCACAAATATAAAACATATTTAAACAAATATAAAACTCTGCGATTCCATCTTACACCTGTAAGAATGGCCAAGATCAAAAACACTGATGACAACTTATGCTGGACAGGATGTGGGGAAAAGGGAACACTTCTGCATTGCTGGTGGGAATGCAAGCTGGTACAACCCCTTTGGATGTCAGTGTGGTGATTTCTCAGAAAATTAGGAAACAACCTTCCTCAAGACCCAGCAATACCACTTTTGGGTATATATCCAAAGGATGCTCAATTGTGCCACAAGGACATGTGCTCAACTATGTTCATAGCAGCTTTGTTTGTCATAGCCAGAACCTGGAAACAACCTAAATGCCCCTCAACTGAAGAACAGATAAGAAAAATGTGGTACAGTTACATAGTACTACACAGCAGAGAAAAATAATGATGTCTTAAAATTTGCAGTATGGAAAACATCATACTGAGTGAGGTAAGCCAGACCCAGAAAGACAATTTTCATATGTACTCACTCATAAGTGGTTTTTAGACATGAAGCAAAGAAAAAGCAGCCTACAATTCACAATCCTAGAGAACCTAGACAACAATGAGGACCCTAAGAGAGATATACATGGATTTAATCTACATGGGACACAGAAAAAGACAAGATCTCCTGAGTAAATTGGGAGCATGGGGACCATGGGAGAGGGTAGAAGAGGAGAGGAGAGGAAGGGAGGGGAGGGGAGAAAAATATATAGCTCAATAAAATCAATAAAAAATATCACAAATATAAAACATATTACAAACTTAAAAGTCCCACAGTCTTTACCAACTTAAACACATTAAAAGTTCAGTTTTTAAAAATCGTCTCTTTTAAAATTCAAAATCTCCTTTTAAAATGCAAAGTTTCTCAACTGTGGGCTATTATAAAGTCAAAACTAAGGAAATTCTTTCTCACTGCAAGGGGGATGAACCAGGGCACAGCACACTCTGAACACGGCAAAACCAAGCCCCGACAGTGTAAAGAACTCAATGTTCAATTATCTGGGATCCCCTCACAATCTTCTGGACTTCTCCAAAGGACTTGGGGCATTTCTCTGGCCCTGTTCTCTGCAGCACACACCTCTAGGCTCATGCCGGCTCCATTCCACGTGTATTTCCACTCTTGATGGCCTTTCCATGGTACTGTCATCTCCAAAATGCTGGGGTCTTCTGCAAACAGGCTGCACTTTCACCAATAGCCTCTCCTGAGCTCTCTTCATGGTGCAAAGCCTCAACTTTTCTCCATGACCCCTTACGCTTTCAAACCAGTACCAGCTGGGTGACTCTTATACTACAAACTTTGGCTACCAACATGAGGTACAACCTTAGCCACCTCTGTAACACAGCTCCTGTGTGCTGACCCTCAGGAAACAGGAAACACTTCCCAGAAGATTTTACTTCAATGATGCTGGTCTTTTAATTTTTCAATTCCAGCTGACCAGCATCAGTTGTCCCAATAACTCAAAGGTTTTATTTCAGTGGTCCTGGTCTCTAAGCACAGCTGACTCTTCAGCTCCAACTGACCAGATACCTCAGATTCTTTACACAAATGTCCCAGTGGAGTCTTTGTTTCCCTCTGAAACTTCATGAGCCAGCCCAGAGTTTTAAAGTCCTTCCACAATTCTCCCAAAAATATGGTCAGGTCTGTCACTGCAATAACCTACCATGCTGGTACCAACTTCTGTAACAACTTTTCACGGGAGCCAGAGGAGATTGCTACATTTCTGCAGGAGCCTTCCCTTTAGCAGAGTGTTAGAAGAAGAAACACCTTGGGCTGGAGAAGAAGCAGATAGCTCTGCTAGGACGTTGGGAACAGAGCAGAACTCAGCTGTAGCGGATCTCCAGGAGAAGAGCAGGATCCTTATATCCTGCGGGGAGACCATCCCCCATCGCACCCCAGCTACAGGTAGCCTGGCTTCCTGATAGTCAGGACACCTTTCTACCAGGGCTGAGCTGTCCCATTGCAGCTCCAGCCTCTAGAGCTGTCCTATTGCGGCTCTACACCCCCAACTGTCCTATTGTAGCTCTAACCGCCCCCCCAACTGTCCTATTGCGGCTCTAAGTATATTCTGGCTTCCCGATAAGTCGGGATTTCCCAACACCACTATTGTAACACATTCCCCTACAGGGCCCACCCTCAGCATGTTCACCTCTGATTCCCAGAGGTCTCAGGAGTTGGCACAAAGATTTTTCATGAACATTCATTGGATGGATGGGTGGACACACGGATGATGGATGGATGCATGGATGAACACAAGGATGATGGATACATGGATGATTCCTAGATGACTTGGGAGTTGACACAAAGGTTTTCCATGAACACTCACTGGATGGATGGATGGATGGATGGATGGATGGATGGATGGATGGATGGATGGATGGATGGATGGATGGGC
>PVIU01028095.1:0-19462 GCA_004026605.1 Ondatra zibethicus | reverse complement strand
TGATCAAGATAATCATCAATGTGACTATGGTACAAGGCTAGTTCTGGCACCCTCTCCTCTGCTGCCTGAATACCTAGCTGGGGACATGCCCGTGGACACCTGGGATCCCCAGGGCCAAGTATCTTGCCAACCCTAGAATGATTCTCTTAATGTAGATATCTTATTCCCTTCTCCAATGTCCACCTTTCCTCCATCTTCAACAGTAATGAAAACAGCTTGGTATTGGCATAAAAACAGAGATGTTGACCAATGGAATCGAATCGAAGACCCGGATATTAATCCACAAACATATGAACACCTCATATTTGACAAAGAGGCTAAAATTATACAATGGAAGAATGAAAGCATCTTCAACAAATGGTGCTGGCATAACTGGATATCAACATGTAGGAGAATGAAATTAGACCCTTATCTGTCACCCTGCACAAAACTCAAGTCCAAATGAATTTGGTTTTTATTTCACAGAAAATCTGAGATAATCTAGATCGGTGCTATCTTTGATAGAAAAAAAGATCCTACTTGCCTTAGGTATCCCTGACAGCCAAGGACAGAGGAGGCTGGCCTAGTCTCTACTCTTGTGCTTTCCCACCAACCTTGTGCTTTGTTAGGGACTGAACGGTGTAAAACGGCCAAGTTTCCACTGCTGAATAGCACATCTCCACAGGGCTGCCTAGGACAATGGCTGCTCCATTTTCCAGTAAGTCTGCAATTAAAAAACACTGGATTACGATGAGAAGTATCTGGAGTCTGATAAAAGCTAATTACAGTTAAGGAATATGAAAAGGAGGAGTTCAGGAGAAGATTGGCTTCAACTACTGCCTAGGCAGAATAATCAAGAAATTAGCAGAAAGTGATGACGACCATAAAGAGGCACTAGAGGATAATTGAAGTATTAAAATTAAAAACATGCTGACAAGTGGTCTGCCTCTGGGGAATTCAGGCCATCGTCTTTGCTCTCAGGACATAATACAGCTGAAGGGCTTTGCGGCAAAGAACTGAGGGCTTAGTAGAATGGGGGTCTCCCAAGTAGGGAAAAGAACCATGGCTGCTGCGGGTGCATGGAGGATGGGGACCCCTGACTGGGCACTACACTTTAGGATTGCTTTGGCACAGTAAAGTAAATACAGAGATGGGTAATCAGAGAACAGGGTCTCAACTCCCAGCATGGGTACACCTTGAGGGGGTCAGGCTTTCATCTGGTGAAGTAATGGCTTCTGGCAGATACAGTTCTCCAGGTATTTTATAGAATATCACGAAGAGAAAGAATGTACTCTCTAGATTCCCAGAGGAATAGTAAAATGTACACTTAAAACATTTAAACCAGTATTGTTGAACTCCTTTTATGTTCTATAAAACAGACTAAAGTGTTTATACATAACTTTGCTTAATCCTTGAAACCATCCATAAAGTAGAGTCAGATAGGAAAAAATCAAGCTAATCACTTCTCTCTCACAATTGCCAATCAGGATGGAGGCTCAAAAAGACAAAATTATTTCCCCAAGATCCTGTGATAGGAAATTGAATCTTCACTTTAGATCTATACTGCACTATATCCAATTATCTTTACACTACATAGTACAGGTCTTAATTAGATAGAAGAAACAATCAATATTTACAGATGTACAATAATGAAATACTTTCTTCTTGAGGTAGCAATGTCTCTATTATTTAAGGCATCCAGCTAGAATGTGTGCAGGAATTTCCAGATATTTAGCCCATATGTCATAAAAATTATCTACCAGCATTGAGATGTTTGTACCTGACCACTTCAAATGCATGTATGAAGTAGGTGGGGGTACATGTTGTAAATATATCCAGCACTGATCCCTAGTAACTAGAAAGAAAAGAGATCAATGACGCACAAGTCATTCTAAATCCTTCCTTTAGCCGCCTAATCCAGAGGCTCTTTACAATCCACTTCACTACATTCCCTAATTTGACAGCAATCTTCTCTTTTCTTGCCTACTAAGGTGAAGTATGTATATATATGTGTGTGTGTGTGTGTGTGTGTGTGTGTGTGTGTGTGTGTGCATATATACACAAAGAAGAAGTGAAATACAGATGATTCAACCTGGCCATAGCTTAGCATTTAGGACAGTTATAGAAAACAGGGGAAACGTGAGGTGGTCCACCATGAAGTGATGTTTGTCAACATTTTTAAACAACTTAACATTTTAGAAGGCATAGTGTCGTATTCAAACTATTTAGCAACTCTAATATCAACTTCCTGTGGTGACATTTTATTTGTATTTTTATAAATAAAGCTTGCCTGAAGATCAGAAAGTAAAGCAGCCCCACTGGTCAGCCTTACAGACCAGGCAGTGGTGACACACAACTTTAATCCCAGTAGCCACACTAGTTTGCCATAGAAACCAGGCAGTAGTGGGACATGCCTTTAATCCCAGCACTAGAGAGGATTATAAAGCAGAAGTAGACAGTTCTCACACACAGTCTCATGCTGAGATTCCTGGAGGCAGGATTGCCATTTCAGACTGAGGAAGAGGTAAGAGCCAGTGGTTGGTATTTTCTGTTCCATTTTTGGGCATATTTTAAATTTGGGATTATTTAATTACACAGGTCACTTCGGTGTAAGCTGCCTTACTATATTGGTGGCATTATTTTTGTTAGGTCCAAGCTTTGTTATGTTTAGATTCTTCTAAGATTAAATCTTATGTAAAAATGTGTGATGTGATACAAACTTTATGCATAATAAAACTAAGTTATAGCCTATTGTAGCCTAGAAAACATTTCTTGTAAATTACCTAATTTATTTTTCCATTAATGTACAGTTTCTTAATGTAAATTTTTAAAATATTTATTGTGGCCTGCTCTGTAAACATTCCCAATCTTTTTTCTTTAATGCTTATTTTCATGAAAGAATCTTGGATTCTAATATTTTGTCCCGTGTGACCAGCCATTAAGCCAGCTTCAGGATGTCTACCTTTTCTGTAGTTTCTAACTTTTTCTAACTTGTTAATATTCTAAATATGTGTTAGAATCATGCATTTTATGCCCTACTTTCCAAATAAATTCTCTTATTTACTAAAAAAAAATGAGCAGGCAGGTAATGGCCTAGAAGAAGTTAATCATCTTGAAAATGCAAGTAGACTGTTCTATCAAGAGAAATAACTTGTTTTTTATTTCAGAACTCCAACAAAAACTTTTACATAGATCTCTGTGTAAGGGAACTAACACAAAATAACGGATGGTATACTTAACAGGAATGTTACTTGAGAAATGTACTGATATTCCACATATGGTATCTATTATGTAGACACTCAGGAAAATCCAAATGTATAATGTTAAACTATAGTTCTGGGATAGCAGGTCCACTGAGAACAGAATGATAGAGACCAGGTCTGTAGCTCCCTAGTGCTCTGGCCTGAGATTGATAAAAAGCTTTGAAAATTTAGAATTCCCTGAAATTGGCACTCTTTAATATCAATGGCTTCTTCTGGGCTTTTAACAGGAACTTTGGTGGAGATAACTCAGACCATAGGTCCCAAGAGTAGACTGTAAATAAGGAGGGGTGCTTTTCAATGGTGAGAGAGAGGATCTATAACTAACTCAGCATGGAGGTAGCTAGAGTATCACTTGAAGTCTGGCCTATGTTTGTCTCAAGAGGCAACTTCACTCATACGTTTGGGATGCATTCCTTTCTTTCTGCGGCCAGGCTTTATCTCCAGCACATCTGTGCATACCAACAATACACCAGAGGCCGGGATAACATCCATCCCCACTGCTTTAAATACCAACTTTATTCTCATGGCTTCCAAATTGATATTCTAGTCTAGCCCTTGCGACTAAGCTACAGACTTGCATAAACTGTTCTTTTTCCATCTCCTCTTAAATATCTCACAAGTATCTTAAATCTTTTATGAGCAAAACTGAGCTTCGCATTGGTTCCTCTCCCACTCTTACCAACCTCAGTAGTAGAAACGAAACATGAGAGTCATTATCACTCTTGTTTCCTCCTTCTTCACATATCAGTAGAGACCACAGAGATAGGACCCTGGACTTGGATATTTTCTTCCTGGACTTAAACTGAACAGCCCCTTTTAACTATTTGTGTGACCTTGTCCAAGTCATTCCAAATCTCTAAGACTACCATTGTGTAAAAGAGGAAGAGTGACAGCTATCTTATAGAGAATTCAAAAAATAAAATAAGGTAAAGAGTAATAAACTCTTAGAATAGTGAACTGAAGGTCATATTTAATAAATCTAATATGTTATTGTCTTTCTTCTCCCTGTATATCATTTATAATGGTGATTGTATTATTCTATAAAATATAGATAATAGAATTTACACCATAAGGTTGTCTGAATGAGTAGATGATGTAAAGTACATATAGTGTCAGATCTTTGATAAACAGTAGATTTTTGTGATAATTTTTTAGTTTGCAAATTCATCAAACAGAAAAAGTAATCCTTTATTTTTTAATATGAAAAAAATAAATTGTGAGAGTTACTAAATTTTTGGCAATTTGATATATAGTGGGAATAGAGAGATGATCCCCATAGCCTGGGTCTTATGAGGATTTATTTTCTAGTGCAAATATGGGAAGATAACAAATGTAATCAGGGAACTGAATAGTATGGTAGTTGATGAAGACTATAATGGAAAAGAAAAATGCTGAAAAGTAAAATTAGAAAGTAGAAAGGGAAAAGGATTACAGCTTTAAACACAATATGTAAAGACATCTCTTTGAGTAAAACCACAAAGGTTTGGAAGATTAAAGCAAATTCTTTTACCCTGAGATGGGTGTATGAAGAACACCAGAGGTCAGTATGACTGAAATAGTAGTAGTGAGGAAGACAGTGATACCAAATAAAGTCAGATAGGCAATAAGGGGCCAAAGCATGGAGGGATTTGTCAGCCCTAACAAAGACTCTGACTTGTATTCTGACAGGAGAAGCCAGTGGAAAGTTTTGATGATAGAAAAAAAATGATGTGTTTTATTATATATTCTGCTGTACTGAGATCACACCACAAAGAGCTGAGGTAAGAATACAGCAGAGTCTAATCAAGAGATGGTTGTAATATAGTCACAGATTATGCCAGATTAGATTAGCATGGTGTGAACATTGGTTAACCAATATTTGAATTGTGGATATACTTTAAAAGTAGAGCTTACAGGCTTTGCTGACTAGCAAAAGTTATAAACATGTAGGAGTTAAGTATAATTTGACTATTAGAATGAGAACATTATGATTCAAGTAATATTTGCTGAATTTGAATCCAAGTGGAAAATTATATTCACAGCAGCAGAGACTGTAGACAACTAAAACTCCTTCTCTACCAAAAAGAACTTTGGACCCAAGAGTTAAGCAAAACTCAAGAGTAGAGAGATTTCTAGAAAATGCCTAAACTTCTAGAAATAAACCAACACAATTTCAAATATTCTATAAGTTCAAAAGAGATCTCAGTAAGGTTCATTCAAATTAAAAACAAAAGCCAAGAAAGAAAGAATATTGCCATTTTAATTTGCATTTTCTTGATGGCTAAGGATGTTGAAAACTTTTTAAAATATTTATTGAAGATTTGTGTTTCTTTCTGGAGAACTGGTTTCTCTTATATGTGCTTTTAATGTGTGTGTGTGTGTGTGTGTGTGTGTGTGTAGTTTGTGTTTATAGGTTATGAAACTAGAAAGGGTACTAAAACAATAGGTTTAAAGAAAGAGTGGATGGGTAATAGAACAGATATGGGATGAAAACAAGAAGGATACTGGGCTAGCAGAGTAAGAAGGTAAAGGCAGGATAATGAGAGAAAAAGATAGAGAATAAGATGAACAAAAATAAATTATTCCTGAAAATGCCATAATGAAGGTTTGTTGGAGGGAGGCCGCTTGTTCGTTCCTGGCTGTCCGGCTAGCTTAGACCTGAAATAATCATACAGAACCTGTATTAATTAAATCACTGTTTGGCCCAATAGCTGTATCTTCTTATTGGCTAACTCTTACATATTAATTTAACTCATTTCTATTAATCTGTGTATTGCCACGTGACAGTGGCTTACCGGCAAAGTTTTGGCATGTCTGACTCTGGTGGCGGCTCCATTGCATTTCCATGACTCTGACTTCTTCCTCCCAGCATTCAGTTTAGTTCTCTCCGCCTAGCTCTGTTCTAACCTATTAGATACCTTATATACTAGTAAACAATAGGAAATACAATATGTAAACTAATATTCCTTATTAATTTAAAGACTGTCAACAGAATGTTGTCAAATATATAAAAAAAAAATCACAAGCAACTGGAATTTGTCATGAAATTGTAAGGCTAGTTCATTATTCAATAATAAATGGATGAAATCCAGGATATTCACAGTATAAAGACAAACAATTGTGACCCAATGAGTAAGGAAATGCACATCCATGTTATACATGTCCTCAACTAATAAAGGGCATTTACAAAAAACCTGTAGATCTGTGGCAACAATCATAGATAATGGTTAGAAACTGAATACTTTCCACCTTAAGACTTGGAATCACAAGGCCTGATTTCATTACTCGCATTCAACATCATACTGAAAAGCTCTAGTTAAGGGAAGAAAGAAGAAAAACAAAGAGCCATACTGACTGGAATGAGAAATAAGATGATTCAATTTCATTTGCTGTGATTGTTTATGTAAAAACTCCCAAAGAATCTCCATTTAAACCTTGGAATAAATTATAAAAAAGGTGGGAGGACAAACTGCATTTATAGATTGACATGCTACATACTAACCATAACTATTCTCTCAAAATTGTTTTTACAGATTTCATGAACTATCATTCAAAATTCCAGCATAATCTTTTTAAATATAGACAAGGTAATTATAAAATTACAATGAAAGAAAAATCTAGGGTAGGAAGAACAATTTTGACATAGTAAACTTAGAGGACATAGGCTACCCAAATGTACAACCTATTATATACAATAATGTATAGAGTGTGGCATTGACATAGTGATAAATATATAGACCAATAGCATGGGGAGTTGAATTTCCTCTAAAGTTGTAAGACTGGTTCATTTTTTATAACAAATGGATATAACCCACACATTAACAGTATAAAAAAAAGAATCATAAATCAGACTAAAGGAAGTATTTGAGAAAAGCCAGAATGTATTTATGGTTACTAATTGATTACTAGTCAATTAACTTTTGGCAGACAAAAATGAATCATTTCAACAAATGGTGCTAAAATTTTTGAACATATAATAGCAAAGCAAACAATTCAAAATCTTTCTAACCTTGTATTTTGTAAAAAATTAAATAGATCATTAATCCATTATATCAAAATATAAAACATATTACTTTCATTCTTTTGAAGGAAACATCAGAGAAAATATCCCATAAACTCAAGTTAGGCAAGGAGTTCTTGAACATGATCAACAGACTGATTGATAAAAGGTGATGAATTGGATTTCACCGAGAACAATTCTTTGCTGTTAAAAATGCACATAAAAATATGAAAAGAAAATCTAAGACTGAAAAAATGCTTCAAATAATATATCTGATAAAGAAATCTTGAGAACATACAAAGAAATTCAGTCATAAGAAAACAATTAGAATATGAGTGAAAGGGCAAGAATGTTCACACACATTTGTGATGACTGCACTGGGGAAGCTCAATAAGTGCATCCTAAGTTCAAGTTCAGCCTGGGCTCAGATAGGGGTGCTCTCCCTCCCTCCCTCCCCCCTCTCTGTCTTTCTCTCTCTCTCTTTCTCTCTCACACAACAACAACAAAGAGGAGGAGTGAGCAGAGGAGGAGGAAAAGGGGGAAAAAAGAAATATCTGAAAAAAGGCTTTACAGAAGATTGTAAATGTGCATATGGGAAGAAATTCAGCATCATTAGCTGTTAGGAACATCTAATTAAAGCCAAAATGAATTTTCATGACACATCTATCAGAAGGTCTAAAAAAATGAGATATGGCGTTCCTGATGAGTAACTGGACTCTTCTATTTTTCTAGTGGAAATTAAAATTGCTACAGTCTGGACTCTGGGCAACTTGCATAGGACCAAACTCAGCTCTCTGAATGTGGGTGACTGTTGTGTGGCTCAGGCAGTCTGTGGGGCCACTGGCAGTAGGACCAAGATTTATCCCCAGTGCAGGAACTGGTTTTTTTTTTTTTTTTTGAGCCCATTCCCTATGGAGGGATAACTTGCTCTGCCTAGATACAGGGAGGAGGGCCTTGGTCCTGCCTCAAAGTGATGTGCCATACTTTGGGAGTAAACTCCACTTTCTGAGGAGTGGATGGGGAGTGGGGTAGGGGGAAGGTGTGGGGAGTAAGAGGGGGAACTGGCATTGGTATGTAAAATGAAAAAAGATTGATTTTAAATTTTAAAAAAAGTAAATTAAAAAATGCCACAATTTGGGAAACAGCCAAACACACACACTAACACCATGATCTATTAAAAGAACTCTTGGCCAGTTTCCCCAGAGCAATTAAAACGTGAGAACATATAGAGCTTATCTATGTTCATAGTAGCTTTGTTTATAGTAGCTCCTAATTTGAAAACAACCTAAATATCTCTCACTACCTTAATGAATGCTCTAGCTTCATTTTTGCTGCTGTGATAAAATATATCTGCCAAAAGCAAGCTGGGATAGGAAAGGATTTATTCTGCTTACAATTCCAGATCACAATTCATCACGTAGGGTAGTCAAAGCAGGGACTCAATACAGAAACTTGAAGGTAGGTCTATTTGTTATCTGACAAAGCATTAATTCTGACCAAGTAACTCACTTCATAGCCAAAGAAATACAAGAGGAACCATAAAGGGTGCTGTTTGCTAGCTTGCTCATAGGCACATACTTATCTAGTTTTCTTACATAGCCCAATGTCACACGCTTAGGGATGGTGATGCCCACAGTGGGCTGGGCCCTCATGGGTCAATTAATAAGTCAATACTCACCGACATGCCCACAGTCCAATCTGATCTAGAAAATCCCCAACTGACGCTTTCATCTCATATGATTCTATCGTCTGTCAAGTTGACAGTTAATGTTAACAAGAGCAGTGAATAAATAAATTGTGATAACACCATTCAGCAGAATAATGTTCAGCAATAAAAATGAACTCCTGGTATAGAATCATTTTGGATGAATCTTAAAGGTATTATGCTGAATCAAAAGATCCATTTTCAATTTATGCATCATCCATTCATATGCCTTAAATAGCAAATGGACAGCTTAATGGTGGAAAATAATACAGGACTGCAGCAGATTCTAGACTCCAGTTCAATTACCACAAGTAGATCAGACGTGCACATATATATTCCATATTGATATATATGTTTACACTTCATGTTTACACATCTGAAACAAATCATATTTATCTTTGAACTTCTAATCCATTCTTCATAAGAGGTAGAGCAAAAAAGAACTTGTCATAGTCTACTAAATGCATGTATAGAGATACCCATGAATAGAATCAGAAACAGAGTGCAGGTCATCATGTCCTTTCACATCTGTGTACTTTTTCAGTTCCCAGAAATAGCAACTTTTCCAGCACATCTTCTCTGAGAAGATTAAGCTTTCTTTCAGCTCCCACACATTCTCATTGCTCTATACATCAGCCAAAATAAAGGATAATGCCATCTCAGAAGTGGTCTGGCTCCAAGAATTTCTAAATCTTGCTGACATGGTCAAGGAGGTTTTCATAGATTCATCAGGCTTTTTGACTGGAAAATTTTGTGGTAAATTGGCAAGGTGCTCTAAACCAAATTATAGACCTTTAAAAGAGCTGCCGGTAGCAGTTTTTTTGATGGGTCTTCTATTATTTTAGATTCTCATGGTTTCAGGCCAAATCCTTAGAATAATTGTGTAGAAGTCATGCTGTCAAATCTGTGAATCTTGGCAAGTCATGCGTTGTTTTTCTCTCAGCTCAGCAAGTTGCCATGCTTTCTGCTTTGCAGCTTTGAGGCCAGAATGCAGCAGTTGTCCATTTGCTAATTTTCATGAAACTAGAAGCTGATTGCTGGACACATATATTTCTCAGCATTTGTGAAGGTTGAAGCATTCAGATGAAACCATGTTATCCCATTTCAACCAGTCAAACTCACTTGACCATCCAAATCAATTAGACATCTCATAAATTAAAGCAGGTCTTAATTCTAGTCTTGTCTGTCGTAAACACATTCAAACATTGTGAAGGCAAATCATACAAAATAAATGAATTCAGTCAAATCCTTTTGCAAATTAACATTGAGCATCTTTTATTTACTCTTTCAGATGGTTAATCCTGTGAACTATTGTTTCTGTAAAAGCAGCTATCAGGCACATGCTCTCTACTGGGGGTACTACCTATCAAATTCCCACACTTTCATATTCCATGTACAGTTAGAGGTTCGTGTGTGGGGATTTCTGTCTATCTTAGTATCCAAAACAGTTTTATCACTCCTCTAGGACACTGCCCTGCATGTCACAGAAAAATAATTAAAATGAGAAACATGAAGAATACATGGTACTTATCATCTTAGTATAGATTGGCTACTTTACTAGTGACTTTAACTTAGAAGTTATCAGTGTTGACTACACATGACAACTTTTGATCTGCATTCATGGCAGAAAAATTCAATCAAAATCTTCAATCACAGTTACATATGTTTTCACTCATTGTAACTCATTTAGTTGAGACTTTCATATTCCATAATGACTTGATGAATATGGACTTACCTTCTTGGAGGAACATGGCTAGGAATTTGGGAAATGTTGGTCAAAGAATATATAATTTTGGCTAAAAGGAAGGCAAAGAAGAGATCTTGAATTTACACATTGACTTAACTATGGTTAACAGCAGCAATATATATATATATTGCATATTTAAAAATAAGTAAGATAAATTTTAAATGTTCTCACCACAAAAGCATAAACATATGAAGTGGTGAATATCTCTGCTTAACCATTTCATAATACATGTATACATCAATGTATTTTTAAATACATAACTTTCTACTGAAACTAATACCTAAAATATAGCTATATTGTTTGCTAATATATACTGCTAAGTAACAAGTATGTTATGTATTGATTTATTTAACCTTTAAACAGATTTTGTTACTATTCCCATTCCACAATTAGGGAAATTGAGGCTTGGAAACATTAAGCAATTTTCTCAAAGTCATTAAACTGGTAAGCAACAGATTAAAAACCAAAATTCAAGCAACTTTCTCCAGATGACACAGAATCACTTCCTTCTTGTACTCACAGATCTTTTTCTCTTGTTTCCATTGACTTTGATCTCTCTCTTTGGCTCCTGTTCCCTCCCTTTGCCCCTAAATGTATTGCCATGTTTTGGACTTGTTTTCTGCATTGACCTTGCACCTCTACTTTCAGAAATGCCCTTTAGTCTCTTACCCCTACGAGGACAACACAAGGTACCCACCACTACTGCTACCCTTTGATATCTGTTCCAGTTTCCTTTATGTTCCTGTGATTAACATATTCTGACAAGCAGCTGAGGGATCATAAAATGTTTCAAGGGACAAAGGCTTGTGCTGCCAAGCCTAATGACCTTAGTTTGATACCCAGGGTCCACATGGTAGTAAAAAACTTACTTCCACAAATAAATAAATAAAATGTAATATAAAATTGAAAGGAACTGAGGGAGAAATGGTTTCTTTTAGTTTACAGTTTGAGGTTACAGTCCGTCATTATGGGGGAATAGTGACAAGAGATTGAATTCGCTAGTCACACGCAGTCATGAGAAAAGAACACATACATACTTAGCTACTGGCATGCTCAATTCATTATATATATATATATATATATGTATGTATGTATGTATACATAATGCATATATCATTATCTTTAACCATTAATCTGCTGATGGACATTTAGAGGGATCCATATCCTGACTATTGTGAGAACAAACTAAGCGTGTAAGTGTTTTTTCAATGTTTTGATTTTATGTTCTGTGGGTGCATATGCAGCAGGAATCTCCAATTTTCACTTTTTGATAAATTGTCATACTCTCTTATAATGGCTATGTAAATTAATTAACATTCCCACCACCAGTACACAAAGATCTTTTTTGTCTACGTTAGTACCACTCCTGGTTTCACTGTTTTTGCCTTTCTAATTGTGGTAACTTGTGTTTTTATTTGCATGTCTTTAATGATTAATGGGTTGAGGATTGTCTGCTTATCTGTTGGCCATTTGCATGTCTTATTTTAACAAATGTCTACTCAGATCTACCACATTTTAAAATCAGATTTCCTTTTACTATTAAGGTATTTGAATTGAAATATTTTAAAGTTAATCCATAGTGTTTCATTTTATGCAAGAACCATATAATTTCTGTTACTATTTATTCATAATATACTTTAAAATCATTAAATGTGATTCCTTTAATGGAATGAACATGTACAAGACAGATTTTATGTCATTAAAACTATTGTTTTTACAATATGTCAGATACATGTCATACTTTGTCCAAACACACATAAAAATACTAACAAGAATGAACCTTAATATAAACTGTAGAGTTTGAATACTATTGATATATCATTGTGGTAAATGATCAGTTGTGAAAATGCACACTCTGATGTAGAATGTTGATAGTAAGAGGGTGTTGGCAGAGGACGCTCATTTATTTCCCGACCATCCTGACTCAAAATAATCACACAGAAACCATATTATTTGCAATACTGTTTTGGCCAATAGCTTAAACATATTTCTAGTTTGCTCTTATATCCTAAACTAACCTATTTCCATTAATCTGTGCATCATCATGAGATCATGGCCTACCTTCAAAGTTTCTGCAGACTCCAGCAGAGGCATCTGTCACTTTTGGCAGCTACATGGCTTCTCCCTTACTCCACCTTTTTCCTCCCAGCATTCAGTTTAATCTTCCCCCCTAGCTTCTATTCTGCCCTCTCACAAGCCAAAACAGCTTCTTTATTCATCCAATAAAAGCAATAAAAGCAACACATATTCAGAAGGACGTCCCACACCAAGAGGGGCTGCACATGTGCCCTGTAAATCTAAAACTAGAAACTTGCAAAGTAGTCAAAGCTGCCTTTGAACTTTTGTTACTCTTCCTCATGAGTTCTTAGATTATAAATGCATGCCAATAAACCTGACAATGTTTATTTAACTTTTTGAGGAACTATATGCCTATCAAGCTGTACTATTTAGCCATCCTCATACAGTGTTACTTGAGTTCTGAGGGGAGGGATTTGATGGAGAACTCTAGACTCTCTGCATAATGTCTGTGGGTCTCTGCATCTGTTCATATTTGCTGCTGGAGGAAGCCTCTCTGATGATGACTAATTTATGAGTATAGCAGAATAACATTAGGAATCATTTTATTGATTTTTTTGACCAGTAATGTTTGGTTTTACACCAGGTCTCTGGGCTAGCTGGTCTCCGGCTCTTAGTTACACAAACAGTGTTGGATATGGGTTCCATCTCATGGACTGGGCCTTAAGTCAAGTCAGATATTCGTTGGCTACTCTCACAAGTTCTGTGTCATCATTGTCCTAGCACAATTTGCATGCAGGACAGAGCATATACCAAAGGTTTGGTGGCTGAATTGGTGTCCACATTTCTCTTTCATAAGCCTGCACAGTACCTTCCTGCACCAAAGACCCTAGAATGTAGGGGTGAAGGCTGCATGTAGGTACCAGCTCAACTTCTCCATTCTGAAGAAGTTGTGTGGATATTGTCCTTGTCAAAAGGACCCTGCTGTCAGCTTTCGGAGAGCAATGCTTTGTCTTAGCATCAGCCTTGGTTGTTTGGGAATTTCCATGGAACCCCCTTGACCAACAACTCAGTTGAATCCCATCCAGTCCCACCAATGGAAGCCTTGCCTGGCAACAAGAGATGGCTAGTTGAGACTTCGAATTCCTCATTAATATGAGTCATCATTAGGATCACTGTCATGGATTCCAGGAAATTTCCACTGCACTAGGTTTCCATACCACACCCTAAATGCCACCCAATCCCAGCCATTTCTCTCCCTACTCTCTTCCTCTATCCTGTCTCCCAACCCACCCTAACCCTCTTGCTCTTGTCCCCACCAGTACTCAGTCCACCCATAAAATCTATTCTATTTTCACTTCCCAGGGAGATCCATGCATTCCCCCTTAGACATCTCCTTTTTACCTAAACTCTCTGGTTTTTTAGATTATAGCTTGGGTATCATTTTAATTAATGGCTAATATCCACTTCCAAGTGAATACATATTATATTTGTCTTTCTGTTCTGAATTTCTTCACTCAGGACGATTATTTTCCTAGTTCCATCCATTTGTGTGCAAATTTTATGATGTCATCTTTTAATAGTTGACCAATACTCAATTGTGAAAATGCACCATGTTTTCTTATCCATTCTTCAGTTGAGGGGCATCTAGATGGTTTCCAGTTTCTGGTTATAATGAATAAATTCACAATTAACAAGATTAAGTGTCCATGTGGTAGGATAAAGTGTCCTCTGTGTATATGTTCAAGAATGTTATAGCTGGATCTGTAGGTATATCCACTCCTAACTTTCTGAAGGAACCGTAATAATAATTTCCATAGTGGTTGTCCAAGTTTTCATTCCCATTAGCAGTGGAAGAATGTTCCCCTTGCTCCACATCTTTGCCAGCATGAGTTGTCACTTGTTTTATTGAACTTAGCCATTCTGACAGAAATAAGATGGAATCTCAAAGTAGTTTTTATGTACATTTCCCTGATGACAAAAGATAATGAACATTTCTTTTAGTGTTCCTCAGCCATTTGATATTCCACTACTGACAACTCTCTGTTTAGGTCTGTATCCCACTTTTAAAACTGAATTATTGGGGTATTTGATATTTAGTTTCTTGAATTTATTACATATTTTATACATATTCTCTTTTGGATATAGAGTTGGTAAAAATATTTTCCCATTTTGTAGATTGCTGGTTTGTCCAATTGACAGTGTACTTTGCATTACAGAAGCTTTTCAATTTCATGAGGTCCCATTTATTAGCTCTTGATCTTAGTGCTTGCACCATTGGTGTTTTGTTCAGTAAGCTGTTTCCTGTGAGAATGTATTCAAGGCTATTCCCCATTTTCTCTTCTATCAAGTTCAGTGTGTCTGATTTTATGTTGAGGTCTTTCATCCATTTGGAGTTGTGGTTTTTGTTCTTCTACATGAAGACATCCATTTTGACCAGCACCATTTGTTAAAGATGCTTTATTTTTTGCAGTGTCTTACAGGCTTCTTTGTCAAAAATGAGGTGTCCATATTAGATTTCTGTCTGGATCTTCAACTCAATTCCATTGATCAAGATGTTTGTTTGTATGCTAATACCATGATGGTTTTTTTTTTGTTTTAGTTTTTTTTTTACATTTACTTATTTTTTGTATTTATTAGATTTTTAAAAAATACCAATCCAAGTTCCCACTCCCTCTCCTCCTCCCATTACCTCCACATACCCTACCCCCTCCCATCCAGTCCTCAGAGAGGGTAAGGCACATTGCTTTGGGGAAGGTCCAAGGCCCCTCCCTATTATATCTAGTTTGAGCAAGGTATACATCCAAAGAGAATAGGATCCCAAAAAGCCAGTACATGCAGTAGGGATAAATCCTGGTGCCACTGCCAGTGGCCCCTCAGTCTGCCTCTAAATGTGGTTGACAGTTGAATTGCTGGGATCCTATTCTCTTTGGATGTATGCTGGTTTCTGGTAACTCTACAATGGCTCCCTCAATTAAGATATCTCTTTCCTTGCTTCATCTCTTATCTGTCCTTCCTCCATCTCAACTATCCCATTCCCTCAAGTTCTCCTTAACCCTCCCCTTCTCCCCTCCTCTTATCCTTCTACCCTACCTTTTTCCCCCAACAACATGCTCCCAATTTTGTCAGGAAATCTTGTCTGTTTCCAATTTCCAGGTAGATCTATATACGTTTTTCTTTGGGTTCACCTTATTTCTTAGCTTCTCTAGAATCATGAACTATAAGCTCAATGTCCTCTGTTTATAGCTAGTATCAACTTATGAGTGAGTACATACCATATTCATCTTTTTGGGTCTGGGTAACCTCATTCAAGATACTGTGTTCTAATTCCATCCATTTGTATGCAAAGTTCAAGATGGCATTGTTTTTTACTGCTGAGTAATACTCTAATGTGTAAATGTGCCACATTTTCTTTATCCATTCTTCAGTTGAGGGGCATCTAGGTTGTACCAGATTCTCGCTATTACAAATAATGCTGCTATGAACAAATGTCCTTGAAGTATGATTGAGAATCTTTTGGGTATATGCCCAAGATTGGTATAGCTGGATCCTGAGGTAGGTTGATTTCCAACTTTCTAAGAAACCACCATACTGATTTCCAGAGTGGTTGTACAAGTTCGCACTCCCAGCAGCAATGGATGAGTGTTCCCCTTACTCCACATCCTCTCCAGCATAGATTATCATTGGTGTTTTTTAACTTAGCCATTCTGACAAGTGTAAGATGGTATCTCAGAGTTGTTTTAATTTGCATTTCCCTGATGGCTAAGGATGTTGAACATTTCTTTAAGTATCTTTTAGCCATTTGAGATTCTTCTGTTGAAAATTCTCTGTTTAGTTCTGTACCCCATTTTTAATTGGGGTATTTAGAATTTTAATGTCTAATTTCTTGAGTTCTTTATATATTTTGGAGATAAGTCCTCTGTCTGATGTGGGGTTGGTGAAGATCTTTTCTCATTCAGTAAGCTGCCTTTTTGTCTTATTGACCATGTCCTTTGTTTTACAGAAGCTTCTCAGTTTTAGGAGGACCCATTTATTTATTGTTGCTCTCAATGTCTGTGCTACTGGGCTTATATTTAGGAAGTAGTCTCCTGTGCCTTGCATTGAAGAATACTTCCCACTTTCTCTTCTATCAGGTTCAGTGTGGGCATATTTTCTAAGAAATAACCATACTGATATCCAAATTGCCTGTCCCAGTTTGCACTCCTATCAACAACAGAAGTGTGTTCCCTTTACCCCACATCCTCTCCAGCATAAGTCGTCATCAGTGGTTTTTATCTTGGCCATTCTTACAAGAGTAAGATGGACTTTCAGAGTTGTTTTGAATTGCATTTCTTGGATGTCTAATAATGTTGAACATTTCCTTATGTGTCTTTCAGCCATTTTAGATTCCTCTGGTGAGAGTTCTCTTTTTAGGTCTGTACCCCATTTTTGATGGGATTATTTGTCAGCCAACATCAAACTAAATGGAGAGAAACTCAAAGTGACTACACCCAAATCAGGAACATGACAAGGTTGTCCACTCTCTCCATATCTATTCAATATAGTACTTGAGGTTCTATCTAGAACAATAAGACAACAAAAGGAGATCAGCAGAATACAAATTGGAAAAGAAGAATTCAAACACTCACTATTTGTTGATGATATGACAATTTACATAGGTGACCCCAAAAATTTAACCAAGGAACTTCTACAACTCATAAACACCTCCAGTAATGTAGCAGGATATAGATTAACTCAAAAAAATCAGTAGCCCTTGATAATAATGGGCTGAGATATACAGATAATAAATGGGCTGAGAATGAAGTCAGGGAAACATCACCCTTCACAATAGCCAAAAATAACATAAAATATCTTGGAGAAACTCTAACCAGACAAGTGGAAGACCTATATGACAAGAAATTTAAATCTTTGAAGAAAGAAATTGAAGAGGACACCAGAAAATGGAAAGATCTCCCATGCTCTTGGGTAGCTAGAATTGCCACATAGTAACAGTGGCAATCTTACCAAAAGCAATCTACAGATTCAATGCAATGCCCATCAAAATCCCAGCAAAAATTCTTCACAGACCTCGAAAGAACAGTACTCAACCTCATATGGAAAAGCAAAAAACCCAGGATAGCCAAAACCATTCTGTACAATAAAGGAACTTCTGGAGGCATCAGAATCCCTGACTTCAAACTCTAATAGAGAGCTACAGTACTGAAAACTACAGGTATTGTCTTAAAAACAGACAGGATGACCAATGGAACCAAATCGAAGACCCAAATATCATCCACACATCTACAAACCCCTGATTTTTGACAAAGAAGCAAAAATTATAAAATGGTAAAAAAAGCATATTTAACAAATGGTGCTGGCATAACTGGATATTAACATAAGAATGAACAGAGGAATGAAAATAGATCCATGTCTATGACCATGCACAAAAGTCAAGTCCAAATGGATCAAAGACCTCAACTCAAAGCCAACCACACTGAACTTCATAGAAGAGAAAGTGGGAAATACACTTGAACGCATTGACACAGGAGACCCCTTCTTCAATATAACCACAGTAGCACAGATACTGAGAGAAACAATTAATAAATGGGACCTCCTGAAACTGAGAAGCTTCTGTAAAGCAAAGGACATGGACAACAAGATAAAACAGCAGCTTACAGAATGGGAAAAGATTTTCACCAACCCTACATTGGCCAGAGAGCTGATCTCCAAAAAAATACAAAGAACTCAAGAAATTGGTCATCAAAAGAACAAATAATACATGCTGTTTTTTATTGCTATAGCTCTTTAATAGAACTTGAAGTCACGAACGGTAACACATTCAGCAGTTCTTTTATTTTTCAGCATAGTATTAACTATCTTGAGTTTTTGCTTTTTCATCAGTAGTTGAGAATTCCTTTTAAGATCTGTAAGAATTGTGTTGGGATTTTTATGTTGTGTTGTGTTGTCCTACAAATCTGTATGGGAGATCATTCCATCTTCTGATATTTTCTTCAATTTTTTTCTTCAAAGACTTGAAGTTTTATCATACAAGTATTTCAATTGTTTGGTTAGAGTTACCTCAATATAATTTATATTATTTGAGGCTATTGTTAAGGGGATTCTTTTGCCTGGTTTCTTTCTCACAATGATATATAGGAGCACTGTTGATTTTTCAAATTAATCTTGTATCCAGCCACTTTGCTTAACGTGTTTATCAGCTGTAGGAGTTCCCTGGTAGAATTTTTAGGGTCAATCATGTATACTATCATATCATCTGCAATTAATACTTAGACTTCTCTTCCAGTTTGTATCTCCCTGATCTCCTTCAGTTTTCTTAATGCTCTAGCTAAAACTTTAAATACTATGTTGAATAGATATGGAGAAGGTAAACAACCTTGTGTTGTTCCTGATTTTAGTGGAATTGCTTTCAGTTTCTCCCATTTAATTTGATGTTCACTATAGGCATATTATAAATTGCCTCTACTATGTTTAGGCATGTCCTTTGTATTCCTAACGTCTCTAGGACTTTTATCATGAAGGGGAGGGTTTGATTTTTGTCAAAGGCATTTTCATGATCTAATGGGGTGATCGTGTGGTTTTTTTTTTCCAT
Source organism: Ondatra zibethicus (assembly GCA_004026605.1). NCBI lineage: Eukaryota > Metazoa > Chordata > Mammalia > Rodentia > Cricetidae > Ondatra > Ondatra zibethicus. The sequence goes on along the minus strand of PVIU01028095.1, from coordinate 184 downwards.
ACATTGTTTTGTTTTATTTTTTCCATTCAAGAACATAATTAAAGATAAAAAAAAATTTTTTTTTCCTTTCTTCCCCTTCTCCCGGTCCCCTCCCACTACCCCCCACCCCTCCTCCCTCCCCCTTCTTCCTTGAAAGAGGGCATGGTGCCCTGCCCTGTTGGAAGTCCAAGGCCCACCCCCATCC
>PVIU01028094.1:0-19461 GCA_004026605.1 Ondatra zibethicus | reverse complement strand
ACATATTAATGTTGAGTTCATCATTAATTTTATCATCTTAGTATAGCATCAGAATACTCAAAAAACTGTAGTATTTAGGAGGAAGAATTAACAAGCAGCATAAAATTAGTCAGGAACTGGCTTTATATGTAAGGTTATGAATGACTGATGTTTAAGCCAGCTTTTAATTACTCAGGAATAACCATCCAGACTTTGACTTGCCAGACCACACCTCCCTTCTGCTGTGTGCCTTCTGGGTATTTTTCTGGTACTTTGATAGCTGCTTGATGTATGGTAAAAGCATTGGTAGGAGAGAAGATTATAATGATTGGCTCAATACAGGACTTGTTGCCATCTGTGGATGTATTCTTTCCCCATTAGTTTGGCTAGTGAAGAAAGGGCCATTTGGTGCTTTGGTGAGAAGACACATGCTATAAGGGTAATTTAAGGATTCTTTTTGCCAATAGTCTTCTTCATAGCATAGAACTGGGGATTTTTACTGAGCTTTCAGATCTAGGTACAGTTTTCTATATTCTTAAGTTGTGTTGGCTTTGAGCAACATAATTATTTGATGTTAACAAACAAGGAAACTGATCTTTCCCAGAGGAATCTGGGATAGCCACTTCTAACTTAGTTGAAGCTGTTCAGAGTCCAGCTGTTTGGGACCCAACTTTGAAATGATTCTAAGTGGCTGCTGGTTAATCAAGTGCCCTTTTCTGGATGATATTGTGATGAAGTCTACTGACATGCTTCTTTTCTGAGCCCACTGAGATTACTAGGAAAGTGGGTACTGCATCACCAGTTAGTAAGGATGGTTCCTTTTTCAGAAAGATTTCTTTTGGAAATATTATGAGAGAAGGTGAGATTATGGATCCCTAATTGTGGATGGATTCATTGAATTCATTTGAATTTCTTCCAAACATGGTAGTTTGGAAGGGCTCAGCATCCAACTGTAGCAATTAACTTGTACCCAAAGATATGGTTTATGACCATTCATCAGGGGCTGTTTGTATTTTGCTATAGGTTCCCTGAGTGAGCTGTTTGCTTTGCTATGGCTCCTGAGGTAGGACGAGAAACAAATGTTTTCTTCTCTTGAGATCAGTGAATCTTCAATGAAAAGTTTTCCCTGCTGCATACCCTTTGTAATATAATATGCAGTTGAACTGTTTACATACTTTTTATTCAGTGCTGTGACAGTTGTCTTTCTTAATCAGTGGTTTTACATAATTAAGACATTAGAAACCTAAAATTAGAGACAAATTCAGACATCCTTGACTTCTCCTTGGAGAACATCTGGCTATCCTTAAACAATCACCTGACCTCTTCCCAAGTCAGGCAGAAACCATCAACTTGGACTTTCTTTTGTCTGCAGACAGAATATCAAATCCTTTTTCTGGTGAGCGATGTCTGGGATTAAATTAACTACCCAACAAAGAAACCCTGTCTCCAATAAACCAAAAAATATTAATTATCCAAATACTATTCTTCCTGACTAAAAGGGTCAGACATGCTGGCTTGCCTGAAGATAGGAGAAGTTCATGTCTTCTACCATAGGGTAACTACTAGTAGCTGGCATTTCTGTACACTAAATCTGAATTCTCCCTTCTATTTCTACACTCTGACAATGAATAAGCAGTCACTGAATGCCATGCACTGTGTTGCTATGTGGGGACTACCTTATAGCTTCTGGTGATCCTTTGCTTTGTTATATAGTAGAAAGAAGCAAAGAATTAGGTTAGAATCACGTGAAGAAAGCTTACTACTCACTTAATATTCAGATGCTATCCATTATATTGAAAGATAATAATTAATAAAAAGCCATTATTTTTCTAATAGTGTTTCCATACTGAAGTGCAATTTTGGGCTGAAAGACTTTCACTCGAGGAAGTACCTCATTATTTCAAATATCTTTGAATCTGGATAACAAAGAGTCCCTTTCTTACATAGATTTTATTATCCACAATACCTATTCAGATGAAATGTTTTACATTTTTATTATTTTATGTGTATGAGTGTTTTACCTATAAGTATTTGTGTGCACTATGTGCATGACAGGCTAGTAGAGGTAAGGAAAGTGCACTGGATCTCCAAGAACTACAGTTATGGATGGCTGTGAGCCATCACGTGGGTTTTAGTTATTGAATACAAGTTCCCTGTGAGAGCAGCATGTGCTTTTACCACTGTGTCATGTCTTCAAGCCCCAATCCAGATTTTTGACACCCCTTTCACTTGAAAAGCTTATTACCTTCAGCTATGAGACAAATTACATAGACCTTATAGAATTTATCTATATGCGAAGTCTTTGTAAAACATCAAAACTGCACTCAGTGTAGTCAATCAATGTTTGACTTAAAATGGATTTAAATGTAGAATTTCATATCTACATACAATGTGCTTTGATCACATTCACTCCTCTACTCCTCAGCCTGACTCCTCCCAACAGCCCTCCTAACTTCATATCTCTGAATGTATTTTAACAATGCACTCAGTCCAATGTTCTCATCCAATCAGACCAATTGCCCATAATCTCCTGGGTGTGGGTTTACCTACTGGAGCATGATCTTGAGCTACCAGAAACCACATTTTAAAGGCAAACTAGCTCTCCTTCTCCTAGTGCCCATTCATGGCAACAACTTTTCAGCCAGGAGTAGGAGCTCATGGGCCCTCTCACTAATCCACGCTTGAATGTTGACTGCCGCGATCTTGTGTGAGTCTTCGACACACAACCATGGGGGCTGTGAGTTCTTGATTACAGGGTCTTATCATTTCTAGAAGACACATTTGTGCCTAAACCTTTCCTGACCTCCAGCTCTTACGATATTTTCATCCCCTCTTCCATGATGGCCTCTGAGCCTTAAGGAGAGAGACAATGTGGTATAGATGTACCATTTAATGGTGAGCATGGAGTAGTATATTTTAAAAATAAATATGTGTATTCATACGTATGTGCTCACACACCCAAACAAAAACTATGAAAGATCCTTTTGGGGGGCTACTTCTAAGAGCAAGCTGGCCAATTTTTTCCTAAACAAAGATATTTAAAATTTGAATAATATAGCTTATTTTTAGGACAGTGGCTATTCTGACTTATCCACTATTATATGCTAGTGCTATTTCTTGTTTGGGAAACCCAACTTGCTTAGGAAAGTTCCAATAAGAAAAATATAGCCTGTGATGGAAGCCCCTGAGTCCCCAGAGACCAGGCCAACATCTTGAACCCCAGTTAAGAGCCCCCTCACCCTTTGCGTGACTGCCCAATATAACCCCAATTACCTCTCCTCTCCTTACCACCATATCCCAGCCCACCTCTGTCAGAAGCCTCCTCTTCCACCAGAGGCCAGGCCAGCATCCTGAATCCCAGGTAAGACTGCTTCCCACCATGCCCACACTTGCACAGCACAACTCCAACTGCTCTTCCTCTCCTCATCACCATATCCTGGACCACACCTCCCATGGAAGCCACCCCCATTGTCTCACCCATGTCTGCCAAACATAACCCCAACCTCTTGTCCTCTTCTTGTCACCATGCCCAGACCCACACCTCTAACAGGAGCCTCCTCTTCTACCAGAAGCCAGAACAGTTTCTTGGGGGTAATACTGATCCCCCAGCCTGCCCTGCTTGCCCAGTATAACTCCAATTGCTCCTTTACTTCTCATCATCGTATCCTGTCCCACACTCCTGGCAGCAGCCTTCCACTCTATCAAAGGCCAGACAAGAATCCTGATGCTCAGAAGACAGACCAGCATCCTGAACCTGAGAGATCAGGCTTATTTGCTGAAAACTAAGCAGAAAGCTTCTATCCCAGCAGAATCCAGGCCAATATCTGATCCCCAGAGAAACCCAGGCCAGATTAGAGGACACACACATACATAGCCAAAACTCCAGCCCCAAACTTGGACAGCAACTCGCTGCTGGACCAGAGGCCATCCAGGACATCAAAAGTATATCCCCCAATGTGGGTAGAGACTCTCTACTTAATTACAGGCTGTAGGATCCAGAAGACCAGAGAGGAAACAGAAACTAAAAAATAAAATACCCATTCAACAAAAGCAAGTCCAGAAATTGGCACCTAGACCTATATCACTCCAAATCCATAAGCCAAAATAAGTATAAGAACCCAAGTAACAGTAGGCAGAGCAATGTGTCACCACCAGAGCCCAGCCATCCCACTACAACAAGCCCTAAATATTCCAGCACAGCTGAAGCACAAGAATACCATCTTACAATCAACTTTATGATGATGATAGAAATCCTTAAAGAAGAAATAGATAAATCAACAAAGAAATCAAGGAAAAGACAATCAAAAATTTGTAGGAAATCAATAAATATCATAAAGAATGTAAAGAAAATCAAGAAAAATTAGTTGATGGAAATGAATAGAACAGTTCAAGACCTAAAAATGAAAACAGAAACAATAAAGAAAACACAAACCAAGGGAATTCTGGAAATGGAAAATCTAGGTAAGCCAACAGGAATCAAAAGATGGGGAAGCACACTACATCCTCATCCCAGAAATGCAGAAATAGTTCAACATATGAAAATCTGTCAATATAACCTACCATATAAACAAACTGAAAGAAAAAACCCATATGATCATCTCAATAAACACTGAAAAAGCATTTGACAAAATCCAGCACCTCTTCATGCTAAAATTCTTGGAGAGATCAGGGATACAAGGAACATACATACAACATAATAAACCAATATACAGCAAGCCTATACCCAACATCAAATTAAATGGAGAGAAACTCAAAGCAATTCCACTAAAATCAGGAACAAGACAAGGCTGTCCACTCTCTCCATATCTTTTGAATATAATACTCAAAGTTCTAGCTGGAACAATAGACAACTAAAGGAAATCAAGAGTATACAAATAATAAAGAAAGAAGTTAAAGTATCATTCTTCACAGATGATATGATAGTATATATAAGCGACCCCAAAAATTCTACCAGTAAACTACAGCTTATATACAACTTTAGTGAAGTGGTTAGATATAAGTTTAACTAACAAAACAAAACAGTAGCCCTACTATATACATACAATAAATGGACTGAGAAAGAAATCATGGAAACAATACCCTTCATATTAGCTAAAAATAACATTAAATATCTTGTGTGTGTGTGAGAGAGAGAGGGGGGGGGTAACTCTAACCAAACAAGTGAAAGACCTGTTTTATAAGAACTTAAAATTTTTGAAGAAAGAAATTGGAGAAGATATCAGAGGATGGAAAGGTCTCCCATGCTCATGGATTGGGAGGATTAACAGTAAAAATGGCCATTTGACCAAAAATAATCTATAGATTCAGTGCAATCCCCATTAGAATCCCAACACAATTCTTTACAGACATTGAAAGAACAATACTCAACTTCATATGGAAAAATAAAGAACACAGGATAGCTAAAACAATCCTGTACAATAAAAGAACTCCTGGAAGTATCAACACCTCTGATTTCAACCTTTACTACATAGCTATAAAAATAAAAATTGCATGAAGGCCAGGTGTTGGTGGTGCACGCCTTTAATCCCAGCACTCGGGAGGCAGAGACAGGTGGATCTTTGTGAGTTCGAGGCCAGCTTACAAAATGAGTTCCAGGACATTTATTGCTACACAGAGAAACCCTGTCTTGAAAAAAAGAACTAAAACAAACAAACAAACAAAACAAACCAAACAAAATCCCCCCCAAAAGCAGCACGGGGTTTGCATTGAATCGTACACCCTGTACAAAATTCAAGTCCAAGTGGATAGAAGATTTCAACATAAATCCAGCCACATTGACCCTCATAGAAGAGGAAGTGGGAAGTAGTAGCCTTGGATGCATGGGCACAGGAGACCACTTTCTAACTATAACATCAGCAGCACAGACACTGAGAATGACAATTAATAAATGGGACCTCCTGAAACTGAGAAGCTTCTGTAAAGCAAAGGACATGGTCAACAAGACAAAGCAGCAGCCTATAGGATGGGAAAAGATCTTCACCAACCACACATCGGACAGAGGGATGATCTCCAAATAGACAAAGAACTCAAGAAACGAGACATCAAAAATCACCTAAATAATCCATTTAAAAACGGAATACAGATCTAAACAGAAAAATCTCAACAGAAGAATCTTGAATGGCTGAGAAACACTTAAAGAAATGTTCAACATCCTTAGCCATCAGGGAATTGCAAATCAAGATGACTGTACCTTACATCCGTCAGAATGTCTAAGATCAAAATCACAAGTGACAACACCTGTTAGAATGGCTAAGCTCAAAACCACAAATGACAGCTCATGCTGACAAGGATGAGAATCAAGTGGAACACACTGCTCCATTGCTGGAGAGAGTACAAACTTTTACACCCCTTTTGGAAATCAATATGATCATTTCTCAGAAAATTGGCAATTGATGTACATCAAGACCCAGTTATACCACTCCGGGGCATGTACCCAAAGGACACTAATATCTTACTACAAGGACACTCGCTCAGCTATGTACATAGTAGTTTTTTTTTGTAATATCCAGAAACTGGAAACAACCTAGATGTCCCTCAACCAAAAAAACTGATAGACAAAAAGTGGTATGTTTATACATTGTAGTATTCCTTGGCTGTTAAAAAACTAACATGAAATTTGCAGGTAGATGGATGGAACTTGAAAACATCCTCATTTAAGTAACCCAGATCCAGAAAGACAAATATGTTATGTATTCACTTATAAGTGAGTATTAGCTGTAAAATAAAAGATAACAATGCTACAATCCACAGACCCTGAGATGCTAAGTAACAAGGAAGTCTCCAGTGGAGGGGGGCACTTGTATCTTTCTGGGAAGAGGAAATAGAAGAGATTTTATGGGTGGACTGTGGGTGAGTGGGAATGGGAAAATGAGGGATCAGCTGGGGGTGAGGAGGGGGAGGAGAGTACAGAAAGAGCCCACTGGAAAGGGAGTCATTTTAGGGTCATGTAGAAACTTGGGCAAGGGAAACTCCCAGGAATTTACAAGTTGACCCCGCCTAAGACTCCTAAAAATGGTGAATACTACATAGAACTCCTGTGACCAGGCAAGACATCCAGTGGAGGAATTGGAAAACCAACCCAGGCATATAAGCTTCAACCTACAGTTTGTCTTGCCTATGGGATGTGCTGGGGTGAGGGTGGCACAGAGATTGCGGGAGTGGACAGCCATTGTGGAATATTAGTTGAAGATTTGTTACATTTGTTTATGCTGTAAAATATTTGTTTAATAATGCAAGGATGTATTGCATTCTTTTATGGTACATTTGTTTAACTCTGTAAAGCTGTGTTACTACGCCTGTCTAAAACACCTGATTGGTCTAAAAAGGAGCTAAACACCCCATAGCCAGGCAGGAGAAAGAATAGGCTGGGCTGGCAGGCAGAGAGAATAAATAGGAGGAGTGGGAAGAGGGAATCAAGGAGCAGGATAAGGAGGAAAACTCCAGGCGCCAGCCACCCAGTTACATAGAAAGCCAAGGAGCAAGCAGTAAAGAAAGGTATACAGAAATAGAGAATGGTAAAAGCTCAGAGGCAAAACATATATGGGATAATTTAAGAAAAGCTGGGCAGAAACAAGCCAAGCTATCGTCGGGCATTTATAAAAAAGATCAAGCCTTGCAGGGTGGTGGTGGCACATGCCTTTAAACCCAGCACTCAGGAGGCAGAGGCAGGCAGATCTCTGTGAGTTCGAGGCCAGCCTGGTCTACAAGAGCTAGTTCAAAGACAGACTCCAAAGCTACAGAGAAGCCCTATCTTGAAAACCAAAAAAGAAAAAAAAAAGAAAAAAGAACAAACCTCTATGTATTTATTTGGAAACTGGGTGGCAGCCCCCCAAAGAGCCAAAAGAGTTTTTAAAATAAAACCAACTATACCAACCAATGACTGTTTCAACCTGAGACCCATGCATCTAGAGTGAACCTATCCCTGACACAGCCTGGAGCACCAGGACCCAGAGGCTGGATGGCTCAGAGATCTGGGATAGAACCAAACATATCTGGGGGAAAAATGTCAATGTAATAATGCCTAATGATATTCTGCTATACTCGCGAATTGATGACTACCCCAATTGTCATCAGAGACCCTTCATCCTGTAACTGATGGAAACAGATGCAGACCCACAGCCAAACATTAGGCTGAGTTCAGGGAATCCTGCTGAAGAGAGGAAGGAAGGATTGTAGCAGCCAGAAGGATCAAGGACACCACAAGAAAATCCACAGAATCAACTAACCTGGGATCATAGGGGCTCAGAAAGACTGAATCGAGAACCAGGGAGCCTGTGTAGAACTAACCTAGGCCCTCTGCTTGTATGTTACAGTTTTGTGTAGCTTGGTCTTCTGTGGGATTCCTAACAGTGGGAGAAGCGGCTGTCTCTGGCTCTTTTTCTAGCTTTTGGGACCTTATTCCTCATACAGGGTTGCCTTGCCCAACCTTCATACAAGAAAGTTGCTTAGTCTTACCGCAACTTAGTATGCTATATTTTGTTGATACCCATGGAAAGAAAGCCTGACATTTTCTGAATAGAAATGGAGGAGGAGTAGAGAAGTGGATGGGGGAGGGCAGAGGGAAGGGAGGGAGGGACTGGGAGGAGAGGAGGGAGGGGAAACTGGTAGAAATACAAAATAAATAAAATGAAAAAAACAAAAATACTATAAAGAAAGCAAAAGAAGATATTGAAAATATTTCTAAGAACCATACAGTATTGTATTTATATGAGATAGTAGTACCATTGTGTATTAAAAAGTGGGTTTTCCCACTGTAATGAAGACAAGGTGGGTATATTTGAAAACTGAATGTTTTATCACTAACAAAGGGGAGGCTCATTGATTTGTTTAAATTATATACTATTGAGAGCCTCAAATCTTCAGGTATATGAAATCAAGAATCTTCATCTGTCTTTGTCCCTTCATGTGTGTATGTTTGTGTGTGTGTGTGTGTGTGTGTGTGTGTGAGAGAGAGAGAGAGAGAGAGAGAGAGAGAGAGAGAGAGAGAGAGGTCATGAGCCATAGTTAAGTCTTTCAATTTGAGAGGTAACCAACATTCAGGCAGGTGGATTAGAGCTTATTAAAATTTGAATTGATTTGGTTAAAGAAAACTCACAAAATATTTTAGGATTTTTTTAATTGCTTGAGAATTGTACGTACACATAGAATATGTTTAGACAAAATCTACCTCATTCCCTTTCCTTGAACTCCCCCATCACCACCACTTTCCATTTAGTTTAACTGTACATATTTTTTGTAGATGCTTCTAGAATAAATGCTTGGAATGGCAGTTCAGTTCTTAAGACCAAATATTTAAATGTTAATTCTAAAAATGAGGAAATCTGGGTAATAAATAATTATAGAATGCCTAATTCTGTGGATTTGAGAGCTAGAGAACATCTTAGAAAACATCTAAGTTAATTTTCACTTTATTTATTTATTTGACAGGGTATTGCTATGTTGGGTAAACATGCCTTGAACTTGTTACACTCATCTTGCCTTTGCATCTCAAATGCTGGAATTATAGGCCTGAACTACAGTCTCAGTGTAGGAAGTTAAGGCCTACCAGGCTAAAAGGAATCAACCTGGAGTCTGCCTGGAGCTATCAGAGGTCCTTGGAGCGACCAAGTGGTGTTTCCTGAGCACTGTCAGAAGTCCTGATTGTGCCTAGCCAATGAGGGATGAGCATGAGATGTTAACTGACAACGGATCAGCCCCCCAGGGTGCTGGTAGGGTTGATAAGTTTTCCCCCTTTTATAAATAAAGGAGTCTGCTGTAAGCCTTCTACCTGACTCGTGGTGTCTGAGTTTGTTGACAGTGAACCTTTTCACCCCCCTTCCCCGGAGGAAGACCTTAGGGCCCAGCAACATCTTAGTTTCCTTCCTATTGATGTCATAAAATACCCTGACAAAATACCTAAAGGGGGAAAGGTTTATTTCACTTCACAGTTTAAGGTTACACTCCAGGTTTTTAAAAGTCAGTGGCAAGTGTTTAAGGTGGCTAGTCACATTATGTCTGCAGTGAAAAATTAGTGAGCAATGAATGAATGAATGCATATGCATTCTGATAAGATGCTCTTCTTCACTTAATACTATCCAGGGCCCAGGAAGGGATTGGTGCCACCCACAGTGGGCAATTTCTTGTAGCTAAATTAGGGCAACTAGGACAATCCTGCAGTGTTCTACAGGCATTAGCCTCATCCCTGATGCTAACCCAGACTCTCATTTGACAATTGGTCACAAGGATCACAGTCACCATTCTCCACCTTATTTACCTTTTAAACTGTAATAAAACAAAACAAAGCCAATACAAGAAAAATAATATAGTCTTGCCCATGTTTTTCTTTTGCTGCTAGTGAAGTTAATAAACAATTATTAGTATTTCTATTACTACTATATAAAAATAATGAGCACTTTTGTCCAATATAAAAAATGCTAGATATCTGGAATTTAAAAAACTGAATATTTTAGCTCAGTTAAAATTTTGTTGTATTTTCTTCATCTTGTGTTTTGTTTAGATAGGTATTGACTTTTTGTCACAGACTAATGTCTATGGATCATAGTATAGAAACAATTGGCTTAGTACAACTGCATTCATTTTCAGTTGAATCAAGGGAAGCCTAAAGAGGAAAAGTGGTTTCTAAGGAATCCACAAGTTGGTAGAAACAGAGATGAGGCTAGAAAATTGGTCTTATGAGCTGGGAACATGATTCTCTGTAGTGCTAGTATTGATTATGAAGCAAGAAGGAATCTATTTTTTTCTATGAGACTCCATATATTATGATAAACTTAATAAAAAACATGATTCTTTTCTTTACACAGGGCAAATGCCACTAAAATATCATTTTGATGAATTTATCTTGAGCAATCTATGCACGGTTAATGCTGTGTCTACCTGGATACGGAGATGATTTGTGATACATAGCTGATTGGTTGTGTTGATTTAATTTATTCTTCTATTATCTACTTGTCTTTTGCAAGAGTAAGTGCAGGGAGAATTAAAATATAAAGAATGAATTTTTAAGTCAAAAGGTTGCAAAAATGTCTAAATTATTTTACTGCCTAAATATAAAATTTTGCCAGGGGCTTTAGCACATGTTTTTAATCTGCAATATCTTGGAGATACTGATTTTTCATACCAATTTAACTATTTGTGTTGCTTTAGAATTAGTGCATCACATTGCTTCAAATACATAAATTTTAATCACATAACGAATAACTACATGTGCCATATTTAGATCAGAAAATCATAAGGAAGAAGAATTGAAAGGGCACATGTCCTCTCTTTCTTATCAGTATTCAGACCACAATCTGCAGACGGCTGGTGTCTCAGTATTCTCAGTTATTAAAATTTTCAAATCCAAGAGTAGCTTATGTAGCTAACCATGGATGCTTAGATACAGACTAGAAGAAGGCTGAGTTCAAAGAGTAAAATACGGAGAATTTTATTTTCATAATAGTCAATCTATACCAATGTTGCTTCTATGATATTATATGAAGGATTCCAGAAAGAACTATATCCCAAATAATGGTAAGCCTCTCCTTTACTACTTCATTCCTTTGGGATAAGAAAGCATTTGTTCCTCATCATTTGATAACTCCTAGGGAAAAAGGAATAAGGCAGATATCAATGTTTAGCTACTAGTTTAGCCTGTGAAATTTTTCTTAGTCTCTCTAAGAAACAGTTTTTTTAAAAGAGAAAACCAAAATAATTCAGTTATTAAACCCCAGAGGAAGGAAACAAAGATCCCCAAGGCATTTTCTGAGGAAAGGAAGACTCTCTGGTGTTGCAATGGCTCTCATTGCCAGCATGATTATAGTAGGAAGGAGTTTGGATCCTTGCTAGTACTTGTGAGGATGGTAGGGAGGATTCTAAACAGAAAGACTACTAAGCTGTACAGGGAGCCCACATTTTTCCACCACCAAATTGTTTCCTTTCTTTTGACAAACTGTTAAGAAATTCCTTGTTCTCACATTTATAAGCAAGGAGAGGATAAAGTGCTACAAGTCTTGTGCTCCTGGAGGAGTACATATTGTTTGAGTGGTGTGGGGATGGGTGGAATGGGGGTATTTCTAACACAGATGACCTCAGAAATCTGCCACAGGGGTTGTCTGTTATTTAGTCATAGGGCAATAAGTTGAGTAATATCCAGGGCTTGACAGTTTATGACACTCTGGGGATTTGAAAGAGAATGCCCCCATAGGCTCTTATATTTTCATTCTTGGTCCCCAGTTAGTGGAACTGTTTGGGAAGGATTAGAAAGCTTGTCCTTGTTGGAGGAAGTATGTCACTGGGGGTTCAGCTTTGAGCTTTCAAAAACCCATGGCATGCCCAGTCTATCTCTGTCTACTACTTGAAGATTGTGATGTAGATAAAGCCCTATTACTGATCCAGTACCATGCCTCTCTGTTTTCCACCATGATAATCATGGACTAACTCTCTAAAACTGTAAGCAAGTCTCCAATCAAATGCCTTCTTTAATAGGAGTTGCCATGGTCATGGTGCCTTCACGCAGCAATAGAATGACTCAGATAGAAACATTCTTAAAACATGTAGTAAGCCTCTCCATTTAATGATATTAGCCAAGCAGATATTATTCTTATCTTATAGATAAACTTTGGATATTAATCAGTTTTAAAATACTTGTCCTAGGTACAAAGACTATAGGTAGTTAAACTGGATATAGAACTTAGGTTTTCCTAATCAAAGCCTAGACTCTTTTCCATACCCTCAGACACCCAGGTTTCTGAAGCCTCTTAATTTAAAATATAAATCAAGGGCTCATTTATTCTTCTGTGGTCTTCCTCTACATTAAAATGGGTATAGAATCTCCCCTTTAGACTATCCAGATTCTGCTGTCATGGAGTTCTTAAATACTGTATGAATATACTGAGGTTAATTGCCAGAGGAATATGATTCCATGGATGATTTATGGATTCAAGGATGTAGAAGGACATAGAATCACATGTTTGTAACAAGCTGTCTTCTTTAACATCTGGCTTTACAATCCATTTTCTTTTTGATAGTCCGAGAAGGAGGCAGTTTTTGTTTAAATATTGCCAGTGATGGAAGGGCCTTTCTGCCTTCTAAGGCAGTCTCTCCAATTGTTATAGTACTTCAAGAATAATAATATTGTAATATTATTTCTAGAATCACCCTCGTATAGTATTCATCTACTTAGTTTAATTGAACTTCCTTATGAATTCAGTCATGTATTGCTTCATATGGAATTCCTCAGAGCTTCCCTGTCTTTCACTATACTTTCTGTTTCTTTTCCCTTTTTCAGCGACAGTATTACATTATCCAATCAAACAATTTTTATTGTAAAGGACCCCCATGTCTTTCAGCTACCTAACATAAATTATGTTTTCTGTATTCAAGAACCATTTTGGTTTATCTGTTCTGAAGCTATTATACTTTGTAGATTTTTTTCTTAAACCATTGAAAACAATATCACAGATGTAGTCTGACTGAAGCGGTATTGGCAGATGGTTGCTTTTTTGTAAAATAGGCAAACTTAGACTATACTGGCATCTTTAACAGTGACATCTCACTGTTGGCTCATATTGATCTTGAGGCCAACTAAAATCCCCAGGTATATTTCCCACAAATGGTTATCAAATCTGGTCTCTCCCTATGCTGTACTTGTGAAATTGATATTTTGAAGCCAAGTGCTAGAGTTAGTTCTGTTGAATTGAATGCTTGCGGTTTAAGATTTTTATCCTGGCTTATTGAAATCACTGTTAATCTTGATTTGGCCCATCTATCCTATTGACAATTTGTTCTAAGTTTTTCAAAATATTCTCATATTATATATTTGCCCTCTTTATTTATTCAGAATAACATAAAACTTCTTGCCTGTGGGAAAAGGTAACTGCAATTAGAGATAGCATCATGGAAAAAGGTAATTTGGCCTTGGGTTTTGATGAAAATAACATTTTCCTCTAAGAACATAAGCTTTTCCTGAGGAACAATGATAGCTTTTCACTTACTAATCAATCAACCAATCAATCAATTTTTGTTGAGTTGAGACTGTTTTGCTGTGTAGACCTAGCAGGACTTGAATTGATAGCAATTCTCCTGCCTCAGTTTCCCAAGTTGGTGGGGTTACAGTGTATATCATCACAGTTGGCTTCATTTATTGATAAATTCAGTGAATATTGATTGTCTTTTTAGCATGACTTCTAAATTGTTAATATGTTAGGGACATAGTAGTAATCTTAATCATTATGGTAACTGCAATGTGAAGCCTACACTTTGGATGACTAATTTAAAAAACTCCTTCATACATATATATGTTGAAAGAAAGTTTATTTCCCAATCATAAAGATTTTTTGTTATCCTTCATGCTTCAAGTTTAGTTGAATTGAATAGAGCTAAAATTTACTTACCAAGCATTTCAATGGACACTGAGACATGATTGTGTAAAAGAAATATGTTGTCAGTTGGGCAGTGGTGTTGCATGCCTTTAATCCCAGAATTCGGGACGTAGGCAGATCTCTGTGAGTTCAAGGCCAGCATGATCTACAGAGTGAGTTTCAGGACAGCCACTGCTGCACAAAGAAACCCTGTCTTCCCCCCCAAAAAAAAGAAAATAGAAAGAAAGAAGGAAGGAAAATATGTTTTCTCTCCTATAGTAAGTTTCCTGTTTGCTGTGGACTAGTGGATAGTCAAGTGAGCAATTACACTAGTGTGTGTCATGAACTGGACTCTGAACTATATCCATTTTGATTACTGATAGAAATATCTACTACTTCACAATGTGGAAGGGGGTGGCCAGGAAATGCTTTTGGGTAGAATGATTTTTTTAGAGAGATAAGAAGGATAAATGAGAATAAAACAGGTAAAGTGGCAGACTGGAATATTTTAGGGTAATTAATAATCCATGTGAAGACCCAAAGGAAAGACAAAAGATGGCATATTGGAACAAGTAGAAGTAATTTTACAGGCTATAGCAGAGAGTGAGAGGCTGGGAATTTTTGGAGATATCAATTTGGTTTTCCTTTTGTGTTTGAAGTACCAAGTTCTCATCATACTCTTTCCCTTTATGAAGCTGCTTTAGGAGACACTGCTACTTGCACACTGTGATACTGCCTTCAGGGCAGGGATCTCTTTGTCCTAAGCACTTAGTGTAAATGGTTGCCAACACAACAAAATTATGCAATAATCTTTTTTCTTCCAAATTTCAATATTCAAATTCCAATGTTTTCTTTAGCATATAGGATAAATTTTTAATTATCTTTTCGTACAATATATTCTGATCATATTCTTTCTCTTCCATCAACTTCTCCCAGATATCCCCTACTTCCATACCTATCTTACTTCATATTCTCCTTCTCACTCTCTCTAAAATAAAAGCAAAAAACAGAAACAATGTTTTGTTTGTTATGGAATATTTTCTTAAATACAGTTTTATAAATTGGATACTTCAATGTTTCTAAGCTGTTTGACCCTGAGAATGAGGCTCATTCTTTGTGAACCTTGATTCTGCTTACCTTGTTGAAATAAAGTATGTACAACTGCTTTATAGCAAAAAGCAACAGTATTGTAATTAAAAACATATGACAGGCATAGCTGTGTTGTGCATGCACACTATATATTTTAGTGTAAGGGCTAAGGATTTGGCTTTTATAGTGAATGGTGTAAGTTAACTTTAGAATCTGGCTCTTTGCAAAGGATTTGAAAGAGTGCAGATCTTTGTAGTATCAATGAGACAGGATATTGTTAAAAAGACTTAAACTGTCTGTGTGAGATATGACCTAATGACTAGGTTCTCAGGGAACATAACTACAAGGAAAGATTCTGAAATGTGAATAGATGCCTAAGGCAGATGCATTGGAGGACTCATTCTGTGGATTGTGTTATTTGGGGAGAACACTCATATGTTCAGTTTAAAACTCTGAGATCTTTCTTTCTCTAAGGCTTCTTTTTTCCTCTGCTTAGTAGATCTTTGAGGGTCTGAAGCCCTATTAAAGCTGGTAAGCATTGTAGCTTGAACATAGTTTTCATGGCTACTAGGGGGTAGATACCACAGTTGCATTTGTACTAGAGTTCTAAGCCATGTGTGTCAAGAAGACAGAGAATTTCTTTATTTTACATGATAACCTATTATAGAATATACTAATAATCATAGCTAAGTTTTGTTGAGCACTTAGTGTATGCCAGATACATTACATCTGTGATGTCATTAAACCTGTTCTTGAATTTGATAGACTATCTACTATAATTAACAGACCCATTTTAGAGGTGAAAGAATTAAGACTGACAGATGACCATCTTATCTAAGATTCTACAATTAAGAAGTGGCAAAGCTAGGGATTTTCCAGCCCTCTTTGATATTAAATTTACTGTTGGTAATCATGCCAGCAGAATGGGTATTGGGGAAGTGTAAAAACCTCTGTCAAGAAATCAAAAAAATCCCACTGAAAGTGATCATTTCTTTTCTTCACAGCACGTCACACTTGAAAGGGCATAGACTTTACATCCAAACAGACTGTGTCCACTCTATGATGGATAATTTAGAAGGCATGTGACCTGGGGGTAAATTCCTTAATGCCCCTGACTGCCAGTTGACAAATCTATAAACTTAAGGTCATGTCTTGTACTTTGCAAAGTTCTTGTGAGGATTAAATGCAACAAGATAAACAAAATGTCTAATAGAGAGTCCAGCAGATCGCATGGACTGAATAATGGTGCCTGTTTTGGTAATTAGAAATGGTCCAATTAGATTACTGAGTTGTCAATTGTTCTGGGAATAGGATTAAAACAACTGCAGGTGGTTCTTTAAGTAGGCCTAACACAGTGTGTGGCTTCTAACCTTTTCTACCTCAGACTGCTACATCCAATAGCTTAGCCTTAATGGAGCTAATAGAAATTGATATTTTCTGAATTGTAGTATCAACCTAAACTCAATTAAAGTGCCACATAGTATTATTCCCCCCCCATAGTGTTTGAACACTGCTGGACCGGATGACAGTTTCCATGGTTTTCTTTCAAAGCATCTCACTCTACACATGGAAATAGAGCTGTAGTGCAGAGGGAGCTAGGAGAAGTTGCTTACATATAGACTCAGAGAGAAAAGTATACCCTTAATTCATATCCTATTCACAACACACCACTATATGTTCAGTAAAAATTCCTGCTACATTTACACTGTAGATTATTTGCCGGAAACTTGAACTACAGAGAGAAGCTGAGTTCAATTTCTTTGAATTCAATAGCGGCAAACCCACTATTTTCATCCTTTTGTCTGGGAAAGAAAATTCTTTAGTAAAGTGCATTTTCCACACAACCAGGGCTTGTTGGTTGTGTTTCATTGTTGAATTTTCATCTCCTCACTTTTCATCAGAAGCAATTATAAAGCCACAATCATGAAAATAATGAGAACAGGTACATGGTTCCACATGTCTGCATTGTGAGTTGTCAGCCATTCAAACAAAGCTTCAGGGTTAATTTCTTTACTCACAGTTTGCATTTTTCCCTCTTTGGCCCTACATACACCGAGAACCACTATTGTCACACAGTCCCGCATCACATGCCTCACACATCCTCTGAGATTTGAATATGATGAATAAAAGAAAAGAGGGAGAGAAAGAGCCAAGGGTAAAGATTCCAGAGGGAAGACTCTCAAGGTGATTCACATAGCTGAGCCCTGGAGGAAGAATCTGGCTCTCACATGCACAAACATTCACAATTATTTGAAAAAAAAAAGTCATCGAGTCAAGGATATCTGAAAAAGAGGGTGAGGAAACTTATATTCCTACTAGCCAATAAAGGGGATAGGAACAATGTGAAATTGTTTCCCCCTGTTGAAATTGGTCCCTAATAAGCTATGTGTCTCATTCCTCAGTCAGGAGTTCATTCCTGAAAACATAAAATCTATTATCTAACATAGAAAGTAGTTCATTTGTGAGACTTGAAGGAGATAATGCATTTGAGCACCTCACTGTTGTAAGGAAGCCGCTTCTTTGTTTCTCAGGTGCCCAGACTCCCATAATAATCACACAGAAACGATATTATTTAAATCACTACTTGGCCCATTAGCTCTAGCTTCTTATTGGCCAACTCTTACATATTAATTTAACCCATTTCTAGTAATCTGTGTATCACCACGTGGCAGTGGTTTCCCTGGTAAAGTTCCATCTGGCTCTGGTGGGGCTACATGGCTTCTCTCTGACTCTGCCCTTCTTTCTCCCAGCCTTCACTTTAGTTTCCCCCACCTAACCCTTTCTGCCCTGCTCTGCTATAGGCTCAAAGCAGTCCTTTATTAACAAATGCTATTCCTAGCATACAGAGTGGAAACCCACATCACCTCACCTCACCTAGTACTGGACCAAGTATGTGCTCAATAAGGCAAGGGATCTAATTAATGATACCATTTTACAGAAATAACATTATGCTAAAGGCTTTATTAAGAAGCTTAGGATATGATTTTGGTCCTTAAAGTTTTTCCTGAACTGGTTGATCATGAGACACACCAATGAAGAAATAAGTTTCAATATTAAAAACTATATGAAAATGTCAAATGATGAACATAATCAATGAGGAAATAAGCTGGCTGTCCTTGCTCTGTATGTATATATGCCATTTATGCCTCATAGCAATTACATAAAGATGATGCTACAAAAGTCCCCATTTTACACATGGGGAAAGAACAGATGCAGAGTGACTTTGTCCTAGATACAGAATCGAGAATTTTTCCTCTGTTCCAAAGTTTATATTCTTATGGTATACACTATACTTTGTTTTCTGGACAAACATTGGGAGAAACCCTTCATCTCTCTGCCTCATTCATGATTTTCTGTGTTTCTTGTTACATTTTTACATACAATATATTTTTATAGTATAGAGGTTAAGGTCAAGGACTGTGGTTACTAGGTTTCCGAAGTTCATTTTGTCCCTCTCCATCAGTTGATTACCTTTTGCAAATCCACTAACCTCTTTGTTTCTCCAAAAATCAATGAATCTATATAGTTAACTTACAGAACTGTCTGGTATACTGCAAATATATGTGGTTGCTATTTATTTAAGTTTTAATCCTTATAAATCCCTATGAAGGAAGGAGTATGTACAGATAGGTATGATCACTTTACCAATGAGGGGAGCCTTTGAAACATGAAATTTCTGTAAAGTTGCCTGGATTGTAAACTCAAGAGCTGGCATTCAAGTCCAGGCTTGACTGACTTTTAACTTTGCTTTTTGTCCTTATTGTGCACTTTGCTTGCCTACATGTGACAGTTGGTCATGAAAGGGAAAGGTCTGTGTCATCTGAGGTGAGGTGATTGGAGTTTTTTTTTTTTTTTAAGGATATCACAAAAGGAAAATGTGAAGAAGAATATGTGTAAGAAGACTTGGCTAGCTCAGTAGGCCTGCCTTTGGGTCCGGGAACCTCGCCCAACCAGCTTCCACTGATTCATCTGGACCCTGTCCGGGCTGCACCTGAGCTCGGCCCACCCAGGCTGAGGCCTTGGGGGAAGGGCGAGTCCCCTGCTAGGGGGCCTCCTT
>PVIU01028093.1:0-19441 GCA_004026605.1 Ondatra zibethicus | reverse complement strand
AAAGGTTTGGACATCCATTATAATGGGAACACTGTTATTATCAGAATTTATTTAATGTAAAAGAATAAAGAATAAACTAGGACTAAAACATGGAATGTAAACTCTCAAGTATTAATTTATAATGAAAATAAAACATTTCCTAGTAATTTTTTCCCCAAAAGCAAGTGACTATCATGAGGCCCTGGTTTCCTCCTTAGCACCAGGAGAGAGAGTGTGTGTGTGTGTGTGTGTGTGTGTGTGTGTGTGGTGAAAAGGACTATGAGATATATATATATAAGCCCTGAGAGAAAGGGTTCTATTAATACTCTGCTTTGTCATTTTATTATAGTCTTGCTGATTGTCTTACTCAAGGAAACAATGATTTTTCCATACTTTCCTTTGCTCAGACAAAAGTAACACTTTAAAAAAGTATTTGGGTGATGGTGCACGCCTTTAATCCCAGCACTCGGAAGGCAGAGGCAAGCGGATCTCTGTGAGTTCAAGGCCAGCCTGATCTACAAGAGCTAGTTCCAGGACAGGCTCCAAAGCTACAGTGAAACCTTGTCTTAAAAATACAAAAAACACAAAACAAAAACAAACTTAAAAAAAATATTTGGTTCACAACTGGAAGGTTGAGTTACTAGCAAGATCACCAAGATTTTAAGGCCAGTGTGGACTATGTAGCAAGCACTTAATTAAAAACAAAAAAGTGACAAAGATACATTTACTTGGTGGTTCAAGCTGCTGTAATCTCTTCAAGGGCCACACTTTCCTTGGCCCTAACTTTACATGCTATCTTGGAGACAGGACAAGTTTTCAAATCTTTCTGCTCTGCTTTTTGCTCACAATTTTCACTGTCAATCTGACAAAAAAGCAGCTAGCATAAGCTACATGACCGCCTGAAATTCCCTCTCCCCAATTAACTAGTCAGTCCTTTCCAATTCAGCATCACACACAATCTCAGGACACAGACAAAGCACAGCCAAGTTCACTGCCAGAATAAAATATGCACGATCTAAGTCCTGTTCTCATCTAAAACATCATGAGTTTACGAGCATACTCTATTTGCATTCCTGCTCTCTGGACATCCTGCTCTTCTTAATTCCTACCAGAATTATAGTATCCCTGGCATTCTTTAGATCACTTCTTCAAACTTTTCTAAATCCCTCCTACAAACCAATTCCAAAGGCTTAAGGATCGCTTCTATTTGAGAAAGTTTTTTTTGGGGGGGGGGTGAGTAAAAAGGAACTTGAGACACTGTAACCCAGGTTGTCGTTTAACTCAGTATGTAACCAAAGTTATCCTTAAACTTGCAGCAATCCTCCTTCCTCAGCCTCCTGGATACTAAACTATCAACTTGTACCAACACATCCAGCTTATTTTTTTGTTTTGTTTTTTGTCACTTCTAACAACAATATAAGAGAGAAAAGATTTGTTTTGGCTTATTTTCAGAGATTTCCACCCATCATGGTAAGGAGTGTATGGTTGAGCAGAACAGCACACATAATGTAAGCCAGGAAGCAGAGAGAAACATCTATGCTGTTTGGGTCCCCGTCCTATGGGATGGGACTGTCCACATTTCAGCTAATCTTACCCCTAAGGTGGTTACCAGAGAAAACACTCTCCTACATACACTACCAATTTAAGTGCTTTGTAATTAAATCAGGTTGACAATCAAAATTAATTATCCCAGGTGAAAATGCAGACATAGACAAAAAATATATCACTTTATTGTACAACATGAATTCAAAATTGGGATCCTCTGGAAAGTAATAAAATCTTTGTAGTCAAGCTTTCTCTGGAGAGAGCAAACATATATCCTAAAATGAGAGGACCCAAAGAACAGATTCAAGTTTCACCATTAGTTCAGTGTACAATTCCTTCGCTCTTACATTATGGATCGTTTAGGTTATCCCACAAGCATTTACTTCCCAGATACAGTGTTGATGAACTAGATTACTGACATAAATTAAGACGTCCCTGTCCTAGAGGGCTTACAGGCTAAGAAGGAAGACAAACACATAAGCAGGCAACTGTAATACACAGTGTGGTCTAGTAACATGGAGGAAAGTTACTCTGCTAAGCCTAGAAACTAGTTAGGGAAGGAAGTTCAGAGTTATGCTCAGTAAGAGGATGCCTGCGCTAAATCTTATAGGATAAGAATTTAGTCCGGTGAACAGAAGAACAACTAAAAAGAAAAAATTGAAAGCAAAAAGTTAAAGTCTAATATAGTTGAATGAACGATAATGAGAAATACAAGGTAGCAGAAGTAGACTGTCATTAATAGATTGCTACAGAGCTGCGCATGACAGTTCATTTCTGTAATCCTTGCCTTGGGAAGCTGAGGCCAGCCTGGGGTATACAGTGAGTTCTCAGCAAGCATAAATCCTATAAGACCTGGTTTAAAAGGGGGCAGAGCAGAGATGACTATGGGATGAACAGGAGGCTGACAGAATCAGACTAAAAGTAGAAATAATTTGACATACAAAAATTCTGTTAGCTTGTGCTTCAAGGTGAACCATATTTAAGCAAGACAAGGACACTGAGCCACATTTTACATAAATCATTTTGTAGAATTATATTGTAAAAAACTGAGAAGGGGCAAGAATGGAGGTGGGGTAACCAGTGAGGAGGCTACTGCAATAGTTCAGGCAGAAAGTAATGAGATCCTGAACTAACAAGTAACCTTCTAACAAGTCACCTTCTACAAACCCCCGAGTTGTTGCAACAACCAAGGAGGATCACAGCAGAGCATTGGGAACAAAAATCTCTGACACATCAATACACTTACCTGTGAATACACATACGTGCATCTATGTTTATATGTTATACATTTACATATACCTGTGAATACACATACGTGCATCTATGTTTATATGTTATACATTTACATATACCTGTGAAGACACATACGTGCATCTATGTTTATATGTTATACATTTACATATACCTATGAATACAAATACGTGCATCTATGTTTATATATTATGCATTTACATATACTTATATGTGCTTTTATCACTATTACACAATTACAGATTGTTTTATTCTACATTAATAAAAATGACAAATGTTTGAAACAAAAGAAGGAGAACAGAAGTTCAGTTAGTAATAAATTTTACCTCCCAAATGCATCATTTTATTAGAAAGAAAACTATATAGCTTAGGAAGGAAATTATTTAGGATGCAATCTGTAAAGTTTCTAAAATTGAAAACATCAGATTTCTCAGAATGGATCTACAAATATAAAAAGCAACAGTAAAATAACAGACAAAAGATATAAAATTTTGTGAGATAAGATTCGATTGAAGAGATCCACTGTAAGACATTAGTATAAATGTATTCTTTTTCCCCCCCATATAGACGAGGCTGGCATCAAAATCACAGACACACACCTGCCTCTGCCTCCCGAGTGTTGGGATTTAAGGTGTGTGCTGCCATGTCAGGCGACAATGTAGTATATTCTTAAAGATCATGAAGAGTGGATTTTGAGTCACTCTTATTACATAATGTGTGAAGTAATACACATGTAGCTTGACTGAGCCATTAAAATATATACATACTTCAGAACATGCTACACACAATAAATATATAATCTTATCAATAAAAACAATGATTAAATACATTTTAAATTAACACGACCTCAGTATTAATTTATTTTATAAGCCTTTCTTTGTCACAAATGCCATTATGTATAAGCTTTAGTGGGATATTATCATTATACTCATTTCCCACATCAGGAAACTAAGACATAAGCAAGTTGTCTTACCTAAACTAATGTTTTTCTGCCTTTAGAAACCTTATTAAGACCATTAGTGACCACATGTAGATAGAACTATGTCTTTCTAAGAACACTGTAATTTCACAAATGAAGCACTTTGAATAAGAAAATCAAACTTAGGCTTTGGCAATGGAACTAAGAATTTAGAGTCAGTAAAACTCTGGTTTAAGTTTAGTCTACTACTTACTAACAGAATTTAGCAAATTGCTAATTTCTCAGAGCTCTCACAGGTTTAAAATGGACAAATTAGGATGCAAAGGTTTCTGAGTGCTCTGTCCAGGTACTGAGACAAATACCACTTCCATGAGGACAAAAAGGCTAAATCCTATCTTTAAAACCAGAGTAAAAACGGCGTTTAAGAAGAGGCTACTCTTCTCCCTCCTGTGACTGTCTACTGTCATTCAGTGGTGAATTTCACTGACGTCCCCCACTAACTGGTAAGGAAACATAGTTAGCCATTGTTACTCCAAGAGAAATGTACTAGTTTGCAGTTAAGGGAACTGTTTAAAACAAGAGCAAGCTGGTTAGGAATCACGGCCCCCACACCTCTTCTCCCACACACATGTCCCACTACAGAATTTCTACTATTAAGGCCTCAGCTGGGGGAAATCTGGACAATCAGTGCTTGTTCCCTTGTAACTGTGCCCTACCAGAAAATCAAGTTTCTCTGTGCTGCTTGTGAGATTTGTTACCTGTCACCTTCTTCACTAGAAAAAGAAAAAAATCCTTTGAAAAATAAAATACTCGCCTTACACAATCAGTAGGTTACTTAAAACTTTAGTCAATTAGAGTAATTGTCTTAATACTACTTATAATATTTGGTAAATATATTTCAGTAACTAAAGTTAGAAATAATCACAGAGAAATAATAAAACTTAAGACACTGAGATCACAATTAACACAATTAACAATTAATCTCTATAGATACATGTTAATTACAGTTTTAAAAATTCAAAAATATACCACATATATTACCTTGGTGTTCCTCTAAATCCATGTCAAGTTGCCTAATTTCTTCACTAAACTGATTTATTTTTTCCTTTATATCTGTTAACCTGTTAAAAATATTAATGAACTTTAGAAGCAACAAAAGAAAAAGACATAAATGAGCATCATCAAATTGAAAACATTTCTCCTACCAGAACATCAACAAAGAAACATATTTGAAAGAATATGAGTATTTTTTAAATCATGTATCTAGTAAGTGAATTGTATTCTGAATATATGAAAAACTCGCTTTACTCAATACCACCAAAAATAAATTCACATGAGAATGTGCAAAGGGCATTAATAAGCACTTGTTCAAAGAAGATATACACATGGCCAAAAGCACATGAAAAGAAACAACACCATGGGCCATCAAGGATTTGCAAGTGAAAGCCACAGAAAGAGTAATTCACATTCAATGGCACGGCTGTAATGAAACAACAGATAATTTAAAAAGACAGAAAAACTAAGTGATTTATAAAGTAAAACACAAAGTAGCCACATAAGCCAGCAATTCTGAACATTTATAATGCCTGAGCATTTACAAAGAGAAGTAAAAATAAATACCCACACAGAACTAGCTCATAGATGTTCAAGTCAATATGATTCCTAATAGCACAAAATAGAAATAAGCCAAACCCTATCAACTGATGAATAAATAGCACATACCATATGCATACAACAGAATATTAATTGGGATTAAACCACAGATGAGCCTTGAAAACATTAGGCTAAATGAAAGCATGTAGCCACAGAGGACCAACAGCTGTATGATCACACATATGAAACATCCAGAATAGGCAAATATATGGTGACATAGAGTAGGAAGGGTAAGGAAAACAATGGCTAAAAGCTTTGGGATTTTGTTGGGAAGACTCAAGTGGTGGTGCTGGTTGTCAAACTGTACATATAACAAGAAGCTCTGAATTGTATGTTTTAAATATATAACTTACATAGGCTATTTTTCAAAGCAATTATGCCAAGCAATGACTGAGAATTAAAAACTGAAAATTGAAAGTTCAATAATTATCAAATCATTAGCATTAACTACAGGAAAAATGCCTATAATGCATGTACTATTAAAGCTGTAGGATGTAATGTGAAAGATGAATGAATATAATATGTCCTGCTTCAAAGGTACTTACTGTCTCTCCATGCTGGCTATTTCCTGATTATCTTCTTTAACCTATGCAAGCATAAAAAGAAAACGGCATTTAAAGAATAACTCATTATTAGACTATCTGAAAGAAAACATCACTAAGAAACTATTCACAGATTCCTTTCTTCTCCCTCAAATATACTCTTACCTATTGTCCTGGCTAGTTTTATGACAGCTTAATACAAGCTAGGGTTTATCCGAGAGGAGAGAACCTAAATTGGGAAAATACCTCCACAAGATCAAGCTGTAAAGCCTGGTGCGACTGTACACACCTCTAATGCCAGCTATCAGGAGACAGAGGGAGGTGGATATCTGTGAGTTCAAAACCAACCTGGGCTACATAGTGAGTTCCAGGACAGTTGGGGCTACAGAGACACCTGTCTCTAAACAAATAAATAAATGAATAATTTTTAAAAATCAAGCTGTAGGCAAGCCTATATGGCATTTTCTTAATTAGTGATTGATATAGAAGGCTTCAGCCCATTATGGATAGGGACATCCATGGGCTGGTGGTTCTGGGTTCTTTAAGAACGCAGGCTGAGCAAGCTGTGAGGAACAAGCCAGTAAGCAGCAATTGTTCATGGCCTCTGTGTCATCTCCTGTTTTCCTCCAGATTTCCTGCCCTGTTTTGGGTTCTTTCCCTGGCTGCTTTTGATGATGAACTATGTTATCAAGTCTAAGTGAAATAAACCGTTTTTCCCCCAAGTTGCTGTTAGTAATAATGCTTCATCCTAGCTATATAAACTCTAACTAGGACACTGATCCCCCATGTTCTGTCAGGCTAACATATCTTCCAACATGGGTGAGTTAACAGTAAATATCTTGAATTCCTCAGACTCTCCTACACCCTAGGGTACAGCTACCAGATTTGGGAAACCCCAGTAAAATCAAATTTCAGAAAAACTATGAGAAACTTTTAGGGCACATTTATACTATGCAATACAATGTAGTACTTGGTAAACACATAATGCTGTATGTATGTATGTACACATATATGCATTTATTAATCCTAAATCATCTTAAACTCAATTGTTTTAGACAAAATTTCTCTATGTAACCCTGGTTGTGCTGGAACTCACGATGTAGATTAGATCAGGCTTGCCTCAAATTCACAGAGATCTACCTGCTTCTGCCTCCCAAGTCTTGGATTAAAAGTGTTTGACACCAAACCCCATATAAACTCAGGTTTAGCTAGCAATTCAACTAAAGAGTACTGTCTCCTTTCCTGTCCCAAATCTTTTCTTTGCAAGGAATTTCTGAAGTTTTAGATTAAATTTTTTTAAATTTTATTATGTTGTAATTTATTTACTATTATAAATAACACTATAGTGCAGTACAGAAGTCAGAGGGCAGCCTGCAGAAACTAGCTCTCCTCCACCACACGGGTTCCTGGGGTTAATCTCAGGCCACCAAGCTTAGCAGCAAGAGCCTTTACCTGTTGAGACATCGTACAAACCAAGATTTAGACTTTAAGACCATTCTAGAAAGACTGATTCTAACAGTCACTGAATTGATCCATAAGTTTCCAAAAACACACAAGTCACAAAGCACAAAAAAATAAAAATAAAAGACCTCAAAGGAGTTCCTGGAGAGATCTCTGCCCTATATGAAGATAAGGTTCTCCAAAGGGTCTCAGACTCAGCGTATCTCAGCATAAACGTGGTAATTGTAACCTACAGCTAAATTAAAGCAACCAAAAAGTAGGGGAATGCTACGGAATACATGACACATGATTATGTCACATATAATTTCATATGACAGTTACATTCTATTGTTTTCACAAAGACACTGATACCACTGAGTCATCAGATTTGGAATACTTCTTTTTTGTAGAGATAAATTAAATAATAGAACCTATTTCCAGTGAGATTATCTAACCACTTAAATCACCAATAAAGAAGTATCCATGAAACAATGACTAAAATATGCAGCAAAACATAAAAAGTATTTACTTCAAAACCATGTTATTTAAGAAACTAAGATTTTTCGACATTTTCTTGGCTCAGTATTTCATATTGAGATGAAGGTAACTATTGTTTTTGGATAATAATCACATTAGTTTTCTGCTTAATTCAAAGCTCTTAAAACAAATAAATGGCTGGGAGATGGGGTACACAGCTTTAATCCCACACTTGGAAGGCAGAGGCAGGCAGATCTCTGAGTTTGAGGCAAGCCTGGTCTACAGAATGAGATCCAGGACAGTCAGTGCTACATAGAGAAATGGTGTCTAAAATAAATAAATAAATAAATAAACTTTCTTCCCCTACCTGCTTAAGCAATCGCTCCCTCTCCTCCATTGGTGATCCCATGCTTTTGTCTTCTGCAACCATTTGATCACGATGGGACTCTAACTCGTAAAGTTTTTCATGTAGTAATACAGCCTCTTGTTTTACCTGGGAGTGTGCTATTTCCTGAGAATAAAAAAGGAAAACCTTAGTGGGTCTTTTGTAGAGACAGAAAGTTAAGATAAAGTCACAAGACCGTCTAGTCCAACTTGCCTGGTGTCCTCAAACTGACACTGGAGCCCACACTGAGAATGCCAACTGACAGCGCAGGCAGCAACTGCAGGGAATACACTGCCTTAAGGAATACTGTCAGAGACTGGTGACCAGGAAGAAACTAGGACTTGCACAGTCTCAGAGGGAGCAGACTCTGCAGACACACAACTCTAACCTCCACATACACAAGAAAATAAATATTTACAGCTTTAATAACCCAGACTGTGACCGCTTGTCACAGGAACACTAGGAAACGAATGCAGGTACAACAGTTGCTGTGTGTTTACCACAGTTCCACTTTCACACACACACCACTAAAATGAAACAGATGTTATCAAATTCTTTTAGATAAAAAGAACTAGAGTGACTGCAGCAATAACGATGAATATATTGACATTTGAACCTACTGTTCATTGAGCAATTGATCTGTGCAACTATATAGTCTGCTTTTGGCCTCTGCAGGTACCAGGCATGCATGTGGTGCACATAGATTCATGCAGATAAAACACTCCTACACAGAAAATAAATATTTTCTTAAAAATGTACATTTTCAATGGAAATTATTAATAATCCCTGAAAACAACTAACCTATTCATTTGCAAGGCTGTTTTAATCATAAATATTATACAATACTCTAATTTAAAATAATGAAGGATAGCTCTTTAGTTATGCAAACACAGTCAAGAAGATGGTATTAATGTGGGGGGTGGGCAGGGTCCACTACAGGTGCCATACCACAACTCCAAACATGAATCCCATTTGAAGTTGTCCACAATTTAAAAATTAGACAGGATTACAGGATAGCTGTGAAGATTAAATGAACATACAGGTGATATGCATAAAGAGCTCACAAAATTGGGTAAGGAAGAAATAAATGTCAAAGTAGTTCTGTCTGAAAGGGGTAAGAAACAAAAATTTTTATGCCATATATTTTTTTCAGTTTTAAAACCATATACATGCCTTTATTTTGAGAACTAAAACTCTTTTTTAAAAAATACAGAAACAGGGCTGGAGAGATGGGTCAGCCGTTAAAGGCTAGGCTCACAACCAAAAATATAAGAGTTCGGTTCCCAGCACCCACGGCTGTCTCTCCAGCCACCCAAATAAAAAATATAAAAAATACAGAAACAAGGAGATAAGTGGGATAGGAATGTATGACATGAAATCCACAAAGAATCAATAAAAATTAAAAAAGAAAAAGAAAAATCCAGTGTTAATACCCTCAAATTATTTACCTCCCTCCTTTTTACCTGGTTTTAGTCTCTTATAGTGTATCTAAACTGCTGTTACATTTTTGCACAGTACTGTAGGGCAGTGATTTGCTTTGTATACAGTAGTTACTAAAAAAAAAAACAAAACAAACAAACAAAAAAACCAATAACAAAAATAATGTATTTCTTGCCCACCTGAGACCTCTGTGGTCCAGAATGGGAAGAAAATACATTGAACTTTGGTTAGTAAACTGCTGAGTGCATGAGTGCGGTTAGTGTTGCCCTGAATTATCTCTCAGCACTCAGTGACAGGAAAGTGCTCCCATGACTTGTACTCACAGTCTCTAGGCTCTCCTTCTTTATGTTCAATGAATCTAGTTGTTGCTGCAGTGTATCTAATTCCTAAGGGGAAAAAAGACAAATGTAAAGTAATAATTTTTCTTCATTTTTTAATAACTCACCTACGAATGTAATAAATTTTGTAAATATATTCAATTTCTATCTTTTCATATTGCCTACAGCTTACCAATGTTTTATCCTATTTAGAATAGTTCTTTTCATTAGTTCTACAATCCTTCCCTCACACTGCCAACAACTTCCTAAGTCCATCACAGTTACCCTATCAGTGTTCTGATCACAGTCATCATCAGAAACCTTCAAACTCATGATGCCATCACTCAAAATCAAGATTTAAAATTCTAATCTTTACCCACATTTTCACATCTTTTGCCTACATGTTTTTAGGGTCAAGACTTACATATACATGAAATGGGACAAAGGGAGAAAGATGGAGAGAGGGAGGGAAAGTAAGAGGAAGGAAAGACAACTGACACAGGAAAAAAGTAGGAGGGGGAGGAAGGAAAGAAGGAAAGATGAAAGAGAAAGAACCACTGATTAGACATTCATAACCCCTGCATAAAATTTAATATACTTTGCTAGTAGTTCAGCATTTCTACAGTATTCTTTCTTCAATGACTCATTTTATCCAATAAATTTTGTCTAAGATAAAAAAAAGTTCTACTAAAATTAAAGGAATATCTTGGAAATAAACAATATTCATTACTGGGTGGTTATTGGCCCAATATTTTGGTAATCCTTCAGGAAAGTGTCATCTTTGAATAAGCATGGTGACGGTTAGCTCTGAGAAGATTATCGGCAGGCACATAAATTGTTCCTTTAAAAAATCAGGGACATAACAGGTAAAAAGGTTTGTTGCTTATCAAACAGGGGAAAAAATGAAAGAAAACTAATATCCATCTGCCTCTGGCCTGTGAGCCCCTTTAATGTTTCCAATAAAAGTCCATAAAAACCTAAATTTTAGACCATGTGTGGTGGTGCATGCCTTTACTCCCAGTACTTGGGAGGCAGAGGTAGGAGGATCTCTGTAAGTTCCAGGCCAGCCTGGTCTAAAGAACAAGTTTCAAGGCAGCCATGGCTACATAGTGAGATCTTGCCTTGAATAAGTAACTTCACCCAAGTGTTTTCATATACCTCTATAACATATAAAGCTGAAAGATGCAGAGAACTATGATGCATTTTTTAAAAGCTAAAACACCATGCAACATAAGAAAATGAAGCCTTTGCATTTCAAAGACTGTGGGAATTAGCTGAGGACTCTGTGACAGTGAGAGTCTGATTAGCAGGTCCAGCTCAGTTCTCAGAGACACTGATGTCGATTTTCAAAT
Organism: Ondatra zibethicus; assembly: GCA_004026605.1. Lineage (NCBI taxonomy): Eukaryota > Metazoa > Chordata > Mammalia > Rodentia > Cricetidae > Ondatra > Ondatra zibethicus. Next base: position 8,141 of record PVIU01028093.1, on the reverse strand, counting down.
TGTACTCTGAGAACATGTAGCACGGCACTACAGGCCCAGTACACCGTCCAGGGTAGTATTACCTGCAGCAGTTTCTCATTTGTGGTTTTCATTTCTATGTACTTGACTTGTTTTTCAGGAGACATATTTTTGATAATGCCATCTGCTGCCTGCTTTTCTTGCTCAACTTCTTCTTCTACACTTCTGATTTGTTTTTCCTTCCTGAAATCAAAAGCATGCAATGTTCCTGCTAGTATATTGAGGGAGAAAAAAAATCAAATAATTTTATTTAGAGGTACTTAAAAAGAAAATCAACCTCAGTGTCTGAAAGTCCTTATCTTGTAAAATATATATATATATATAAAACTTGATCCCCTCAGCACAGACTTTTCTCTTCTACATCCCCAAATCCAGTTTCTTTATTCTCCACTAAGATGTATGAATAAAAGAAAGATTACCACACACCATCTCTCAGGCCTATGTACATATGAGGTTCACAATCTTTTGGTGACCATACTCATTTTACAACAGTGACTTTCAATCATCAGTCAGTCACAGCCTTCTCTAATCAAGCCAAGCTCTATACACAAAGTCACCACGTGAATCATTTAAAGCAAGGCCACTCTGGCTGAACTGGCCAATATGGAGAGCTACGCTGCAATATGAATACTTTTTTAGGATTTATTTATCTTATATGAATGAGTGTTATGGCGCATATATGTGCATGCTCTATGTGTATGCCTGGTGCCCGCAGAAGTCAGAAGAAGGTGTCAGATCACTGGAACTAGGGTTACAGAGAGTCTGAGCCAGTGGGTGCTGGGAATCAAACACCAATCCTCAGTAAGAACAAGCGCTCTGAACCACTGAGCCACTGTGCAGCCCTACAATTTGATCTTTTTAAAAAAAGGAAATCACAGGTTGGGTGAGATGGCTCAGGGAGTCTAAATGCTTGCTGCACATGTCTGATAATCTTTCAGTCCATGGAACCCAAAGCAGAGCAGACCAAATCCACATTCTCCATGTCAACTGAGCACTCATATGCACACGGACACACAACAACAACAACAACAATAAAGTTCTAATAAAAACTTAAAAAGAAATTATACCTTAAGATCATTAATATACTTTGCTTAAATGTGCTTTTACCTATTGCTTTAAATATAATGGTGTGGTGGTTTGAAAGAAAACGGCCCCGTAAGGGAGGTGTAGCCTTGTTGGGAGGTGTGTCACTGTGGGGGCGGGCTTTGAGATCTCTTTTGCTCAAGCTTCCCTCAGTGTGACAGTCAGTTGACTTCCTGTTGCCTGCAAGATGTAGGACTCTCAGCTCCAGCACCATGTCTACATGCTGCCATGCTCCCCACCATGATGATAATGGACTGAACCCTGAAACTGTAAGTAAGCCACCCCAATTAAATGTTTTCTTTATAAGAGTTGCCATGGCCATGGTGTCTCGTCACAACAATAAAAACCCTAACTAAGACAAATGGATATTTAACAAGCATATTTAGCACCATAATACATTAATTTCCTGAAAAATATAACCATTGTTTAATAATAGCCACCCTAATAATGTAATCAAAATATAATCAGAAGAAATACTAGTGTACCTTGTATTTTATTTTCTACACAGTCAATTACTAATAGGTTACAGAATGTTCCTTTTTAAAAAATAGTATTTTTATTAATTCTTTGAGGATCATATAATATATTTTGATCCCTACACTATTCCTCCTTCTCCCAACTTTTGAGTTATCTCTCCTACTCCCAGCCCAGTGCAGTTTGTACTGTGCAATTCTCTTGGGAGTGCAGCCTGTCCTTCTAGAGTATGGTTGACCTGCCAGGGGTCATTTCATTATTGTTAGGTATGGTGGTCCATGCCTTTAATCCCCAGTCCTTGAGCAGCAGAAGCAGGCAGATCTCTGAGTTCAGGACCAGCCTGGTCTACATAGGGAATTCTGGGCCAGACAGGGCTGCACAGTGAGAACCTGTCACAAAAAGAAGAAAGAAAAGTGGAAAGAGTAAGTTTGATCAACATAAATTTTTAGTGCCCAGATCATGAATTTCTCACTGGTTTTCAAAAATCTGATTAACCTATCATTATTTACAGCCTTCACTCATAGGTAATTGTACTACCTTCAATCAATAGCTAACTCCATTAGATTCACATACCTTCTGTACATTCATGTCCCACAACTAGCAAAAGGACCTAAACTTAGAACATTTCCTACAAACGTCTCAGAATAACCAAATAAAATATGAAGGTAATGTAACAGACAATGGGAATTCCAATTTACTTTTGCCTCACTGTTGAACAGGAACTGATATTTTCCCTCTGACCACCAATCCTTAAAATGTAACAATGGGATTTCTACTACCAAAATTTAGGTGAGTGCACATGACCTCACAGAAATCTGAAGCAGAAAGTGTCATTTATTTCAATCTTTGTTTTTTTAAGTTACCAAGACACCAACCAAGGAGCTATCTTTTTGGGAAAACTCATTCTACATTTCATTACTCAACAAACACTGTTTCTTCCACTGTCCATGTAGTGAGATGGAAGCGAATATTGTATAATATTTCATTTACAGAGGGTTAAGATTGCATCACAAGGAAGGTGCATATTATTTTCTGAAGGCATATAATGGCTGTCAGGTTTCTAGGCAGCTGGAGCACTTTGCCCCTGTTATAACCTGGCAGTAAAGTGACAATAAAGCAAGGTACCATAAAAATAAGCAAACAGCAATGTTGAAAGGCAGTGCAATATAAAACTTGGTGGTATACTTGAATCTAACAAAATACAAAATAGCTTTGCCCACACTGCTTTAGAAACATGGTTCAAAATACTCTCAATATTATACACTTTAAATCACAAAACAAAATTGTTAATATTTTGATAAAAATTTGAAACAAAATACAAAAACTAAGCAAACTGTTATTTGTTACACTAAAAAAGTCAAGGATGTCTTTAAGAAATTCTAGTCAATCTTTTGCTAAAGAATACCAGCTTCTGAATCACCTGTTCACTGGGTACAAAGGTTAAAACAAAGTGAAACGCAATCATGTGACACAGGCTTTTCTGATGGCGTAGAAGAACCAGAATAAATGTCTTGAGCACACCCGCCTGAGATACAAAAAAGACAAAGGAAAGGTAAGATCTTATATACTTAACGTCTGGTTGTTGTTACTGAGTTAAAGAAATTCAGTTTGTTAAATCTGCAGAGCAATTCTTGCCTTTAGTGACTAACATGATCATATTTTCACACTGTCTACTGCAGAAATAATATAAACCTAGGAAGTGGCCAACAGCATTTTACACATGAAGTAATAGTGATATACAAAGCGTTCATCTACCAATCAAATTTTTAAGAATTTTTTATTTTAAATGTTAATCAGCAAAATCTAAAGTAACTTTAACCTTAAAACAAATTTACAAGATTAAAAAAAATCACTAGCTGAAATTTCTGAAGTTGGGTGACTATTATTAAACAGCTTTCCAAACTAATTTCCAATATAAGTTATTTATTATTTAACTTTTAAAATTCAAAAATCACACAGTAGTTAAGGAAAAAAATAAACTGTTAATTGTTAATGTCTCACTTCAAAAGTACTGTATTGTGGTATAAATATCTAAAATATTGAAGGACAAAATTACTTCTGGACTTTATTTAACAAAATCAAAATATGTATAGCATATTTTTATCTCACTGCACATAATAAGCCAAAATTACTAAACTTGTACTAGAAACTTCCTATAAGAAGAACATGAATTCTGTAAGAGCATCATCGCTTTGTGTTTAGATTTGGTTTTCCTGTGTAAAGGTTCTTAAATACATATACCAGCTAGTGGAAACTGGTGCTCTATTTCTTCCCGATGTTATTAATTCTTTCAAAAGACAGAAATCATTTCAAAATAACTTTCAAATTGAGAAAAGAAAACTAAAGAAATGGCCTTACTTAACTGCCCCCCCCTTTTACTGTCTTCTTTTTAAATCAAGATAGAAAGACATATTTTTGTCTGGGGATTTGTGTGACATCACAATCTTAACATTCACTCTCTGTTGATCTCCCCTAGCTAAAAACACACACATGTGTGAAGAAGCCTGTAAACAGTGTGGGTTACAACTTTAAACACAGTAACGCTGCATATATGTTGAAAGGAGAACCTTTACTATATGCTGCTTTTAATTCTAAAATTCATTAAGAAGAAAAACATTTCTAATCTTCGTAATTTTCTTTTAGTACACTATAGAAAACAATTACTAAATGACAAATAAAACATGACCCCCTAGCTCCTTCTCCCAAATGGCTCACAGCCCTACCTTGACTCCACTTTATTGAGACAAGGTCTTTCTATTTACTCTTGGCTGTTCTGGAACACATATGAGAATCAGGGTGACCTCAAACTCATACAGATTTGCCTGCCTCTGCAGAGCTGAGATTAAAAGCATGGGCCCTCATTTGCTTCTGTTCAACAGCAACTCTTCACTTAAACTAGTTAATTTTTTGTAGCCTATTTCCTTTCTTTAACTATCCTTATCCCACATGGCTGAAAAACTAGCACTTCTCCATCACTTAGCCCTCCTCACTCATGTGTGCATACCATTGAGGACATCAGTACTGAGTTTACCATACCACAGTGCAAGCCGTCAAAGAGGCTTGTATTCCTAGTATTCCTAGAGATCATTAAGTACAGGTAAGCTAGCTTTCATAAATAACCTAGGCATCTACTTTCATAGCCAATGGCGTGGAGTACATTGTAGCTTAATTCAAATTCTGGCTCTAAAAGAGTGATAAAAATGTATTTCATATAAAACTTATATTGCATAAACTCTAGGAGACAAGTAACTTTTTCTAGCAAACATGAAAAGACAAAAAGAAGATAAATAAAGCTAAACATATCAACAAATTGAAAGTAATGAATGAGTGGACAAGAACATACCAGCATTGAAAAATAATAAATTCTTATCACCGAAGAACAAACAGGCTTCAGTAACTTGAAAAGAATCTTATTCTACTTGTTTTTTTCCTTCTTGCTTGGATGTAATAATCTTCTCTTTAAAAATCTTAGATAAGGTATAACAACTGCTTAGAAAGGTACAAGTGAATAAATTTTAGGAGAACTCTAAAGATGACAGGAAATAATTATATCCTTTCAAACACGTGATGACTTTGAGAAAACAGGTAGACAGAGAATATGAAACATCATCATGAATAAACGATGAAATAGAAAATAAATACTAAGAATATTACTTTTCAATAAAGGGCCATTTCTACTTTGAGCAGCATGTCGAATACACCTATTAACTTTGGCTTCTATTCAAAACTTGCCCACAATAAAAGTTAAAGGTAAAGAGGAGTATAAACTCACAAGACTAGAGAATGGACTAGGAAGTAACGGTAATAGGATTTAGAAGTCTGAAAGTTAAATGGTAACTGAAAAAGCAGGTTTTTCCCACGTTAACAATGGAAAAAACAGAAAACCCACTTGATTTCTATTACAGGAACTTAAATTGTTCAGAAATTACCATTATCAGGTATTCTGGAAGCAGAGGAGGAGGCACGAAGTCCTCCATACCTCTCCTCTGACACGTGATGTTCCTTCTTTATGGAAGCTAAGAACTTGCTTTTTCTGTGGAGTAATTTGGATACTAGGCCCAAGAAAAAAGAGAAACAATGCTTAGATGTAACTATATCTGATACACCAAATATTAATATTAAATCACCTTTTACCACTCTGTTCTTGGAATGATTGCTACAAAACCTTGTGTGCATAGGAAGCAATTTAGATTTTGTGAAATACAACTAGCCTGAAAGAAAGGTAATGACATTTGAGAATGTCCTCAAAAGTCCAGCACATTCACTCTACAGGAATGTCTAAAGTCAGTAATGCAAACACACAGTTTTCTATCAGGTGCTTAGTTTCACACTTTACCCCCAAGCAAAATAATAACATTTATGAAGAAAGCTTCCATAGCTGGAAAAAAAAACCTGGGGACACAAAAGCTATTCATTAAAAAGAAGAAGAAGAAGAAAAGAGGAAGAAGAAGGAGAAGAAGGAGGAGGAGAAGGAAGGAAGGAAGGAAGCAAACAAACAAGCACAAAGGCGTTCAATCCCAGCACTTGGGAGGTAGAGGCAGGCAGATCTTTGTGAGTTTCAGGCCAGCCTGGTCTACTGAGCTCGTTCCAGGACAGCCAGTACTACACATAGAAACCCTGTCTCCACAAACAAATAAATAAAAGCACAAAGGATGAAAAAATGAAGGGAGGGAGGGAGGAAGAAGAAAATATATCAATGCAGCAGGACCTACTGAAACACAAAAGAATAAAAAAAGGTCTAGAATCTAAAGGATATAGGAAAAAAACTTGAAAGATAAAGTTGAGATTGTGTCCAAAAAGTAGAGCGAACTACAATATACATAGAAAAATGGAAGTTATTCTAGATGGCACAACACTCAATTTAGGCAGTTCTACAATTAGTATTATCAATCAATGGAATAATTTAGGAATGAATTTTCTCAGAACTGAGTGATATAACTTCCAGATTGGAAGGGAACCAAGTACCCATCTGACTGATGAAATCAAGCTTTTAAAAGGCACAGGATTATGAGTCTGAAAATACGTACTTTAGTGCTTTGAGGACTAGGGAGAGGCAAGGCAGACAAGATGACAAAGACTGGGAAAAGCGTAAGTACTGAAACTTAAACACAGTAGAACAATGGCCATCAGTATTTTGAGGGAAAATTATTTCCTACCTAGAATTCAATTTCTAGCCAAAATCTCTCAAGGTTAAAAACAGCAAAAACGTCCTTCCTGTGGTCCTTGGAAGTTATGATGCCCCACCAAAAAAACGAAACAATAAACAAGACAAAGAATTCTTAAAGCCAGGAATCTGTAATAAAGAATATGGAGAATCTGGACACGAAAGTCAGACATGAACAGTGGAAGCATCATCCACTGGTCAGCGTGTTTAGACTAAGCACAGCAATAGGCTCCAGGAGAGCCTTCTTTTTTTTTTTTTTTACATTTTCTACCTTTTTTTTTCTCTGCTCCCCTCCCTCCCTCAACCCTCCCCCAAGGTCTCCATGCTCCCAATTTATTCAGGAGATCTTGTCTTTTTATACTTTCTATTTCCCACGTAGATTAGATCTATGTAAGTCTCTCTTAGTGTCCGTATTGTTGTCTCAATTCTCTGGGATTGTGGTTTGTAAGATGGTTTTCTTTGCCTTATGTTTAAAAACCACCTATGAGTGAGTACATGTGATAATTGTCTTTCTGTGTCTGGGTTACTTCACTCAAAATAATGCTTTCTAGTTCTATCCATTTTCCTGCAAAATTTAGGCTGTCGTTATTTTTTTCTGCTATGTAGTACTCCATTGTGTAAATGTACCACATTTTTTTTATCCATTCTTCGATCAAGGGGCATTTAGGTTGTTTCCAGTTTCTGGCTATGACAAATAAAGCTTCTATGAACATAGTTGAGCACATGTCCTTGTGGCACAATTGAGCATCTTTTGGGTATATACCCAAAAGTGCTATTACTGGGTCTTGAGGAAGGCTGTTTCCTATTTTCTGAGAAATCGCCACACTGACATCCATAGGGGTTGTAACAGATTGCATTCCCACCAGCAATGCAGAAGTGTTCTCTTTTCTCCACAGCCTCTCCAGCATAAGCTGTCATCAATGTTTTTGATCTTGGCCATTCTTACAGGTGTAAGATGGAATCTCAGAGTTGTTTTGATTTGCATTTCTCTGATGACTAAGGATGTTGAACATTTCCTTAAGTGTCTTTCAGCCATTTTAGATTCCTCTGTTGAGAGTTCTCTGTTTAGGTCTGTGCTCCATTTTTTTATTGGATTATGTGTTCTTTTGATGATCAATTTCTTGAGTTCTTTGTATATTTTAAAGATCAGACCTCTGTCTGATGTGGGATTAGTGAAGATCTTTTCCCATTCTGTAGGCTGGCGTTCTATCTTGTTGACCGTGTCCTTTGCTTTACAGAAGCTTTTCAGTTTCAGGAGGTCCCATTTATTAATTGTTTCTCTCAGTGTCTGTGTTGCTGGGGTTCTATTTAGGAAGTGGTTCCCTGTGCCAATGCGTTCAAGCGTACTTCCCACTTTCTCTTCTATAAGGTTCAGTGTGGCTGGCTTTATGTTGAGGTCTTT
>PVIU01028092.1:0-19454 GCA_004026605.1 Ondatra zibethicus | reverse complement strand
AGTGTTGAAGTCTCCCACTATCAGTGTGTGGGGTTTAATATATGATTTAAGCTTTCGAAGTGTTTCTTTGACATATGAAGGTGCCCTTGTATTTGGAGCATAGATGTTCAATATTGAAATTTCCTCTTGATGGATTTTCCCTGTGACTAATATGTAATGTCCTTCTTTGTCTCTTTTGACTGATTTTAGCTTGAAGTCTGTTTTGTTAGATATTAGGATAGCTACACCTGGTTGTTTCTTAGATCCATTTGATTGGTATATTTTTTTCCAAGCTTTTACTTTGAGATGATGTCTGTCTTTGAGTTTGAGATGCGTTTCTTGTATGCAGAAGAGGGATGGGTTCTGTTTTCGTATCCAATCTGTTAGCCTGTGCCTTTTTATGGGTGAGTTGAGTCCATTTACATACAGGGATTTTAATGACCAGTGGTTGCTATCTCCTATTAATTTGGTTTTCATCGTTGGTGATATTATTTTGTGCATTTTTTTCTTCTTCGGATTTGCTGTAATGAGATCATCAATTGTGTGTGTTTTTGTTGGTGTAGCCATCTTCCTTGGGTTGGAGTTTTCCTTCTAGTATTTTGTGTATGGCTGGGTTTGTGGCCAGGTATTTGTGAAATCTAGATTTGTCATGGAATATCTTGTTTTGTCCTTCTATGGTGATCGAGAGTTTTGCTGGGTATAGTAGTCTGGGCTGGCATCCGTGGTCTCTCAATGTCTGTATAATGCTTGACCATGACCTTCTGGCTTTGTCTCCACTGAGAAGTCAGGTGTAATTCTGATAGGCCTACCTCTATATGTTATTTGGCCTTTTTCCTTTGCAGCTCTTAATATTCTTTCTTTACTCTGTATGTTTAGTGTTTTGATTATTATGTGGTGAGAGGACTTTTTTTTTGGATTCAGTCTATTTGGTGTTCTGTAAGCTTCTTGTATCTTCATAGGCATATCTTTCTTTAGGTAGGGAAAGTTTTCTTCTATGATTTTGTTAAATAAATTTTCTGTGCCTTTGAGTTGAACTTCTCCTTCTTCTATACCTATTATTCTAAGATTTGGCCTTTTTATGGTGTCCCATATTTCATGGATATTTTGGGTTAAGCTTTTGTTAGATTTAATGTTTTCTTTAACTGATGAGTCTATTTCCTATTTTATTTTCCGCACTTGAGATTCTCTCTTCCATTTCTTGTATTCTGTTGTTCGTACTTGCATTTGTGGTTCCTGATCTTTCCTCATGATTTCTGTTTCTATAATTCCTTCAGCTTGTGTTTTCTTTATTTTTTCTATCTCAGTTTTCAAGTCCTGAATAGTTTCTGTTATATGTTTGTGTTCTTTTTCTTGGCTTTCTTTAAGTGATTTGGTGATATCTTCCAATTTTTTGTTGGTTTTTTTCTTCCATTTCTTTAAGGTAAATTCTCAATTCATCTTTAATAATTTCAGATATTCTCTTGTGGTTATTTTTTAGATCATTTTCTTCTGGTTCATCCATATTTGATTGTTCTGGTCTTGCTTTTGTAGGGTCTTTGGGTTTCACTGGTATTGTGTTGTTCTTTGTGGTGTAGCTTGTGATCTTACCTTTTCTACTCATCTTTTCCTCTAATAGGTGTGGTTGGTGCTGTCTGAGATTCTGTTGAATAATCTCCTAGGTGCCAGTAGATCAAAAGCTAAGATGTTTTTCCTAGTGGTACAGTCAGTGTCACAGTTTTAGTTACTCCGTTGGTTCCTGGAGGTAACTCAGTGCTCCTGTGTTTTGGTCTGCTCTCTTGGAGTTTGCTGTCTCAATCCTATTTTGGTCTAGGCTGCTGGCTTTGATCTGTTTCTGTAAATCTTGGTCTGGATCTCCTCTTGCAGATGTCCCTGGCTTGTAGTTTTACCTGTTCTGGTGGTGATTGCTGATTCTGGATCTGGTTACTGGTTCATTCCTGATCCGCTCATGTCCCGGGACCGGGTTTGCTTCTGGCTTTGCTCCTGGTGGGGCCTGGTCTCTCCTTGTCCTAGGTAACTGGTTCAGTCCCACTCCAGTTCCCGTGGAGGTCACGGGCTCTGAGTCAGGTCATTGGCTCAATCAGTGCCCCAGGGCTGGGTTGGCTCCCAGGGCTGGGTTGGCTCCCAGGGCTGGGTTTGCTCCTGGCTTCTGCTCCAGGTGGAGCTTGTTCCCTCCGCTCTCTCTGTCCTCGTGTTTTAAGTCTTAACAAAGAAACTGGGATTCCAGCTATTCCAGGGACGCTGTACGGCTGGACCTAGCTGGGAGGTGTGGACATTAGGGCAACAGGCATCTTTGGTTGGAGCCAGAGTCTGCTTTTTCTCTTTCTTTCTTTCTTTCTTTCTTTCTTTCTTTCTTTCTTTCTTTCTTTCTTTCTTTCATTTATTTATTTATTTTTTATGAGGGAGAAGGGTGTTTGGAGGTTGGACTACAGTTTTCCTGGAGTCTGTTCTCACCTTCCACCACGTGGGTCCTGAGGATCAAATCTAGGTCTTCAGGCTTGGAGGCTTTCCAGTCCACTCCCCACCCCCGCCTTTTAAAGAAGAATTGCGTTTCTGTGTGTTTGTGTGCATATTCACGGGCATATATGAGTACCTGTAGAGAGGTACCTGCTGCAGCTGGAGTTACAGGGGAGCCACGTGATTTGTTGCTGGGAATTGAACAATGGTCAAAAAGCAGTAAGCACACTTAAGCACTGAGCCACCACTCCCATACCGTGAGACACATTTCCTCGTTCAAAGACCAATGGTGAATATGGAGCACAAGTGAAAGCTCTTCATAGTCTCTAATGCTGTGCACCATATGCACACTGGAAAAGAACCTGCTTGGTGTTCCTGTGCATCCAACATTAATCGTCTACGAAAAACAGCATTAAAGACAGGAACAAAGTGCAGAGTTTCTCACAGGGATGAGGTCCTATTATCACTTGACAAGGCCCACTGAGCCTGAACAGTGACAGGCACAGCATCACATGGCTACCCAAGGCTGAGCCTGCCTATACAGGAAACATGAATGGTACCCGTCACACTGGAGTTACCATTCCACATTACCCTCCTGTGCTTACATTTTGAATCAGGTTTTGAAAAAGATAGTAGTCAAAATAAGTTATGTGGTGAACTGTTAAAAGCAGAAGAAAAAGGAACATTATAGGCTGAAGATCTGGCTTAGTGTGAAAAGCGCTAATCTAATGTACACGATACCCCGATTTGACCCCAGCAACACATAAAACTAGTGTGGCTGTGAGTGCTTGAATCAGGAGGCTCAGGATTCAAGGGCACCTCCTGCTACATCACAAGTTCAATGATAAGCTGGGCTGCATGAAATACTTGTTGAGACACAGAAAAGAGACACACGCGCATAGAGACAGAGAAGAATGAGTGTATATTAAAGGAAAAAGAAGGCAAAGCTATAATCCCAGCAACTCAGAAAACTGAGGCAGACGACCTCAAATTTAAAGCCAGCATGGGCTACATCGTACCAGCTCAGTCAATGACGAGTTATAGAAAAGGCCCTGTCTGAAAACAACCAAAGCTCATTATCAATGCCTTTTTATTTCTAACATAAAAAAACATATATTGCAATAATGGGGAAGTGGGTTAGCACCAGTATAACTGATCAAGGTGGCCTTCTTTCCTCCCTAGTGCAGGGCCCTCTGTCTTGGCTTCTGAGAGGCGCCTAGTCCCGTGCTGCAGATAGGTGAGACATCCAGGTGACCCCCATGCTAACAAAGCTGGGATCACCTTGTCAGCCCACCAACTGAATTCTACTCAGCAGTAATAAGATTCCCCAAAGCTTGGTTTGCTGGGCTCTGCCAGCCATCTAGCATCCAGAGAGGACCACCCAGTGTTCTCAGCAGCAGCATCCTGTCTCATTCTCCTTGGTCTGGCCACCAGGATGCTCCTGCAGAGGTCAGATCTTCTACCTCTTTCTTCAACTAACTTAGTGCTGCTTTTTTGTTTGTTCGTTTTTGTTTTTTGTTTTTCCTTTTTTAACTGCCCTTCACAGCAATAGCCCACTCCCAGGTACCCCGTCTATCTTCCTTTTTAAAAAAATTGATATTTATTGAGCTCTACATTTTTCTCTGCTCCCCTCCCTGCCTCTCCCTTTCTCCCTTCAACCCTCCCCCAAGGTCCCCATGCTCCCAATTTACTCAGGAGATCTTGTCTTTTTATACTTTCTACTTCCCATGTAGATTAGATCTATGTAAGTCTCTCTTAGTGTCCTCATTATTGTCTAAGTTCTCTGGGATTGTGGTTTGTAGGCTGGCTTTCTTCACTTTATGTTTGAAAACCACCTATGAGTGAGTACATGTGATAATTGTCTTTCTCTGTCTGGGTTACCTCACTCAAAATAATGTTTTCTAGCTCCATCCATTTTCCTGCAAATTTAAAGATGTTATTTTTTTTTCTGCTGTGTAGTACTCCATTGTGTAAATGTACCACATTTTTCTTATCCATTCTTCGGTTGAGGGGTATTTAGGTTGTTTCTAGGTTCTGGCTATGACAAACAAAGCTGCTATGAACATAGTTGAGCACATGTCCTTGTGGCACGATTGAGCATCCTTTGGATATATACCTAAAAGTGGTATTATTGGGTCTTGAGGAAGGTTGTTTCCTAATTTTCTGAGAAATCGTCACACTGACATCCAAAGGGTTGTACCCGTTTGCACTCCCACCAGCAATGCAGGAGTGTTCCCTTTATCCTACAATCTCTCCAGCATAAGTTGTCATCAGTGTTTTTGATCTTGGCCATTCTTTTTTATTTTAAAAATTTTTTATGGTTTATTTAACTTTATTTTATGTGCATTGGTGTGAAGGTGTCAGATCCCCTGCAACTGGATCTTCAGACAGTTGTGAGCTGCCATGTGGGTGCTGGGAATTGAACCCGGGTCCTCTGGAAGAGCAGTCAGTGCTCTTAACTACTGAACCATCTCTCCAGCCCTGATCTTGGCCATTCTTACAGGTGTAAGATGGAATCTTAGAGTTGTTTTGATTTGCATTTCTCTGATCACTAAGGATGTTGAACATTTCCTTAAGTGTCTTTCAGCCATTTTAGATTCCTCTGTTGAGAGTTCTCTGTTTAGGTCTGTACTCCATTTTTTTAAATTGGATTATATGATCTTTTGGTGTCCAATTTCTTGAGTTCTTTGTATATTTTGGAGATCAGACCTCTGTCTGATGTGGGGTTGGTGAAGATCTTTTCCCATTCTGTAGGCTGTCGTTTTGTCTTGTTGACTGTGTTCTTTGCTTTACAGAAGCTTTTCAGTTTCAGGAGATCCCATTTATTGTTTCTCTTAGTGTCTGTGCTGCTGGAGTTATATTTAGGAAGTGGTTCCCTGTGCCAATGTGTTCAAGTGTACTTCCCACTTTCTTTTCTATAAGGTTCAGTGTTGCTGGCTTTATTTTGAGGTCTTTGATCCATTTGGACTTGAGTTTTGTGCATAGTGATAGATATGGGTCTATTTTCATTCTTCTATATGTTGATATCCAGTTATGCCAGCACCACCTGTTGAATATGTTTTCTTTTTTCCATTTGATATTTTTTGCTTCTTTATCAAAAATCAGGTGTTCGAAGGTGTGTGTGGATTAATATCTGGGTCTTCTTTTTGGTTCCATTGGTCCTCCTGTCTGTTCTTATGCCAGTACCAGGCTGTTTTCAGTACTGTAGCTCTGTAGTAGAGTTTGAAGTCAGGGATTGTGATGCCTCCAGAAGTTCTTTTATTGTACATTCTTTTCTTTTTTTATAGACTGGGTTCTGTGGGTAGCCCAGGATTCCTGGAAATTGTTTTGTAGATCAAGCTGACAGAGATCCACCTGCCTCTGCCTCCCAAGTGCTGGGATTAAAGGTCTACGCCACCTCCAGGCTGACCTTGTGCTTCTTTACCACTATTTTTACTTAAGTGTGTGCAGACACATTCACACATTATGCTTACAGTTGTGTACGTGTGCATCAGTGTCCGTATACACATACACATGCAAGTTCAAGTTATGTGTGTGAAGCACAGGCGTTCCGTGTCAAATGTCAATTCACAGCTGCTGTACACCTTCTGTTTTAACACAGGCTTTCTCAAGGCCAGTGAGGTTGAGATGCATCTGTCTCAAAGGGTGGCACACACCTACAATCCTGGCACTTGGGAGGCAGGAGTAGGCAGATCTCTGTGAGTTCAAGGCCAGCCTGCTCTACAGAGGAAGGGCCAAACAGAAAAACCCTGTCTCCAAAAGAAAAAAATCACAATGACAAAACAAAACTGGAGATTCACCTGTCTCCATCTCCAGGTGCTGGGGTGGCCAGCAATAACAAGCCTGCTGGCTGTTTTCCTTGCATTCTGCACAATGAACTCAGATCAGACAAGGTGAATAGGCATTGTACAGACAGACAGTCACTGTCTTAGGCTTCTTGTGTTTCTGAATCTCGCCCAGGTTGTCTATTTCACACTCTTGATCATGCCCAGTTGTCTCTCATTATGGGCATCAGGGCCAGAAAGAACAAGTAATGTGGTCTATGCAGTTTCTTCAGGAACATCCCCTGGGCAGAACAACTATGAAAGCTATTTTGTTCTTTTATTAGGATAATGTAGATATAGAATGAAGGATAAACTCACGTTAGATGGGTATAGCAGTGGAAGCCTCCTTCCACCCCACCTTCGAGCACACCCAGTCATCCCAGTTTGTGGCAGGAGTTGAAGCAGGGACCCCAGCAAACCAGGTGCACTAACACGGAACTGGTACAGAAGAACCACAAGGCGGCAGCACAACATCAGTTTCTGACAGGTTGCAGGGCCAGCAGCCTTCCTGCCTTTCTTATTGGTGCATGTTGGGGGGGTATCCATATTCTTCAAACCTTCCTGTCAGAACCTCCCACAGGGCCAGCAGGGAGTACTTACTGAACAACTCCTCAGTGCTGTGCACAAGGATGAACTCAATGCTCAGGCCAATTCCAGATGTGAGTCACAGGAAATAGCCCTGCACATCTGGATGCCTGATTTTCTTCTCTCTATCAGAAAGATCTTTTGATTCACGAGGAATATGTGGCTGCAATGAACTGCTATGTCACTGTTTTCTCAGATTGGGGCATTAAGATTTGGGGGTAGGTGTTGTTTGTTTTTAAAATACAGTATCATGGGGCTGAAGAGATGGCTCAGAGGTTAAGAGCAGTGCCTGCTCTTACAAACGTCCTGAGTTCAATTCCCAACAACCACATGGTGGCTCACAAACATCTGTAATGGGGTCTGGTGCCCTCTTCTGGCCTGCAGGCATACACACAGACAATATTATATACATAATAAATATATTAAAAAAATACAGTATCATTCCTCCTAGACTGGCCTCAAATTTTCTGTGTTGGAAGATGACCTTGACTCCCTGATCCTCTTGTGTCTGCCCCCCAAATCTGGAATTCCCAGGATGCTCCCACCTGGTTTTATTTTATGCTAAAGAACCCAGGGTCAGAACCAGTGTGTATGCTGGGCACACTGAACATTAGTCCTGTTGTTCACTTTCTGTGTTTTAGAGAGAGAGCCACCAAAGCTAGACTACTGTTCCTCATGTAGGCCAGGCTGGCCTTGAATTTATGGCTAGTCTCTAGTCTAAGCCTCCAGAGTCCAGGGATTATAGGCATACACCTTCACCCTAGCTCTAGCATCTCGTTTTAAGACAAATCCACAAACTCCCTAGAACTGTCTAAATGCGAGGGATAGGAGATTGCCCCAAAGGGTGAGGTGACTAAACCTTCAAGCAGTAGAAACCATCTTCCTAGTTTCATCAGCCTGAGGTCTGGGCATGGACTGGTGACTTCCATTTTGTCACACAGAGCTGCATAGAGAGTTAGACGAGACCAACTTGAGGGCTGCTGGTCAGAACACACCTTCAAAGCTGCCTGGATACACAGGGCAGAGGCTAGGGACTCTGAGATGACAGGGGACTAGGACAGCCTCCTGTCCCTCCCTCCCACCCAGAACACAGCTCACCAGCTTCAGAAGAGTGGCGTCCCGCCACACCTCTTATGTGTGGAATTTCAGAAGACTCTCAGTCAGAAAAATAGGTCATCTAGAAAGGCTAAAAGAAAAAAAAAAAGAGAGAAAGAAAGCAAGAGAAAAATCAGGGTCAATGGGCAAGATCTGCAACTCCATCAGGAGGTATTTCTCAGCTACAGTGAGTCTGAGGCTAGCCTGCCTGAGCTACAGGTGCGACTCAGTTGGGCAGCTCTTGCTGCCATGCAGCAACCTGGGTTTGGTCCCCAGAACCAAATAAACCAGGCTTGGTGTGGAATTCCTGTAATCCCTACATTTGGTAGGTGGAGGCAGAAGGATTAAAAGATCGAGGCCATCCGCCCCTACACAGATGATTTAAAAAGTCAAACTCCCCAAACCTGCTAAGACAAATTACATACCTCTGTCCCCTACACTCAGTTGGCTGAGGGTGGGGGGATCAACAGTTCTTGGCAGCCAGAACTACACACAGTAAACCAGAGTCAAAACAAGAGAGAGAAAAAGAAAGGATTCTTCATTAGAAGGAACCAATAGTTATGTCATTGTGGGGTTTAGGAGTCATGTGGTTTCACAAAGGAAAAAGATGACCATGAGTACAAGGTATAGACAGTCAGCAGTGAAGGGGAACAGACAAGGATAGGGTTGAAGAACTCTACAAAAGGCGTGTGTATGTTTGTGCATGATATATGCATGGCCATAAGTCTGTGTGCGGTTGTGTATGTGTGTGTGTGTGGCTGTCGTCTGTCTGTCTGTCTGTGTGTCCTCACCCTTTGAGCACACATGTAGATCAGGAATATTCATCAAATGTTTTTATTCCTTAAATGTTTTGCTTGTTTTTTGAGACAGGGTTTCTCTGTGTTTACCTGGCTGTCCTGGAACTGGCTCTCTAGACCAGGCTGTGCTTGAACTCACAGAGATCCGCCTGCGTCTGTCTCCCCATCCTGAGGCTTCCCCCGGACTTCCACCTTAATTTTTGAGACAGGGTGTCTCGCTGATCTCAGGCCAGCAAAGCTCCCACCAGGAGAAGATGACACAAGGATGCTGGTACATCCTGTTTTTACACAGTTCCATTCACCCATCTCACCAGCCCTGGTCTCCAGATCTGATAGTTCAGAATATTTAGAATTTGCATATTCTTTTGGAGTCAGGTTCCACTCACCCTGGAACTCACTCATGCCTACCCTGACCTGGAGGTTTTCCTACTTAATAGGGCAGAGTGGCTCAAAGCAGGAATTCCTGCAGTGGGCAGTTAGAGACGAGAAGATGAGGATCCTGCTCAAGGTCATCGTCGGCTACAGAGTGGTCTACCTGGGTTATATGAGGCCTTGACTAAACCACAATGCTGACAGCGCTTGAGTACAGCTAAGGAGGAGCTGAGGCAGCAGCTTCTTCAGGACTATAAAGCCAGCCTGGACTACACACTGCATTTCAGTTCAGCCTGAGTTACAGGGCAAGACTCTGTGAACACTAAAGCCATCAAAGAAAAACAGTTCGCAGCATACTGTTCCTACTAACCAAAGTAGACACAACCGAATGTCAGAAAATAAGACGGAAGTGCGCACCTAACACTTAATACACCTGTCCGGGAGTGCAAGCCAATCCTCATCTATGGTTACAGATGGAATGTGTTCACTTAGCACACTTCTGTGGGTCTGTTATTATTAGGGTGGGTCATTCAAGGTATTGTGTCACTTTGTCTGTGTCTATTAAATCAATTGAAATTTTTATATTGTATTTGCATTATTGTTGCTGTTTATGGCCATCTTCAGTGCTTGGTGATTCCCTGGGGGTTTAACATATTACAGAGCAGCTGACCTGCCTAAAAGTTGTTTATGTGCAAGAAAAACACACAAACACAGAGACGGAGATAGAGAGACACAAGAAAAGAGAGAGACTAACCAGAGGCTGCATGTTTGAGTGGGTAAAGGGCAGGTGAACAATGCAATTGGTTGGATCAAAGTTTCCAGAGGTAGAACCTTTAGTCTGTATTTAAAAAGCAGAAATGTGTTTTTCTAGGTGTTTTTGATATATGAACTGTTAGAACAGTGGAACTTTAGAATAAAACACAAATGCATTCACTCTGTGGCACAATTTCTCTCCAAGGTATATTGGTAGCTTTCTTTTTTCCTTTTCTTTCTTTCTTTCCTTCCTTCCTTCATTCCTTCCTTTTCTATTTCCTTCCCTCCTTTCCTTCCCTCTATCCTTCATTCCCTTTTCTCCCCTTCTCCCTCCCTCCCTGAGTGAGGTAACCCAGACTGAGAAAGGCACACATGGCATATACTCACACATAAGTGGATATTAGCTGTAAAATAAAGGCTAACTATACTACAATCCACAGACCCAAAGAGACTAGTTAACAAAGAGAGTTCATGGCAGGTGGAGGGAGGACGGGGGCACATGGATCTCCCTGGGAAGGGGAAACAGAAGAGATTTCATGAGTGGACTGAGAGCAGGTGGAGATGGCAACTTGAGCAATCAGGGTGGAGGGTATGAGGAGGGAGAGGGCTGAGGGGGTTTTCTAGGGGTGGCATTTTGGGGTTGGCGCTGATGACTCTCCCAGGAGTCTATGGGGAGGATCCATCTTCGACTCCTAGCAACAGTGGATAAACAGCCTGAACTCGTTGTCTCCTGTGACCAGATTGGTGCTTGGCCCAATTGTCATCAGAGAGGTGTTATCAACAACTGATAGAGGCAGATGCAGAGACCCACAGCCAAACATTAAGTGGAGTCTGTGAATCCTGCAGAGGAGGAGGAGAAAGAAGTGTAGGAGCCAGAGGGATCAAGGATATCGTGGGAAGGCTCACCCAGTCAACTAACTTCATAAGGGCTCGCAGAGACTGAACCGACAACCAGGGAGCCTGCATGGGACTGACATAGGCCCTCTGCATATTCTACAGTTGTGTAGCTTGGTCCTCTTATGGGACTCCTAATAGCAGAAACAGGGTCTGTCTCTGACTCTTTTACAGGCTTCTGGGACCCGACTTCTCATACTGGGTCACCTTGCCCAGCCTTAATACATGGGGAGGTGCTCAGTCGTACTGCAACTTGATATGCCATGTTTTATTGATAATCCTAGGAGACCTGCCCTTTCTTAAGAGGAGGGCATTCAGGGATGGAAGGGGGATGGAATGGGAGAGAGGATGATGGGGAAGGGGTCAGGATGTAAAATAAATGGATAAAAAAAGAGGTGGAGGCAGAAATTGTCATCCCTGCAAACATAGTACATGTTACATTATACAGACGGAACAGGTTACATAGGAATACATACATATATATGTATATGTATGTTTGTGTATGCATGTGATAGCAGTAAAAAGAGAGAGCATTTTTTGAAGGAGAGTGGGGAGGGGTATATGGGACGACTTGGAGGGAGGAAAGGGAAGGGAGAAGCCTTGTAATTATATTATAATTTCAAAGGAATAAAAAGAGGTGGAGGCAGGAGGATCTTGAGTTCCAGGACAACCTGGGCTTCATATTTAGGGAATGTGGAGAAGGCTCAGTTGATAAGAGCATTTATAACTCTTCCAGACGATTGGAGTTCCATTCCCTGCACCACAGGGCGCCTCACAACCATCTGTAGCTTCAATCCCAGGTGATCTGACACCCTCTTCTGGGTACCAGGCAAACTTGTAGTGCACAGACATATATGCACGCAAAATACCCATACACGTTAAAAAAAATTGTGCAGAGTTAATACCACTGCCTTATTTAATGTCACTGTATACAGGTGTCGTAAAGTGCTCTGGGTCTATATCAAGGTCGCAGCTATTAGCACAGATCCCACCAGTGAGTGGATAGAACCCAGCTCGGCCTGACCCAGCGACCGCAGGCAGTGCACGACGCTCGCGCCCGGGCTGACGCCGGGGGGCGTGGCATCCGAGGGCGGGGTCGCGCTGCGGGGTGCTGGCCCAACTGCCACGGAACCTAGGCTGCGGGTGCGAGTGTGGGCCGCGCGCCCGTGCCGTCCGTTGGAGCGGGCGCTGAAGGCGGAGGAGAGCCTGGAAACGGCCGGGGAGCATGAGCGGATCCCGAGGGAGATCGAGAGCACAGACACGGCCTGTATCGGGCCCACGCTCAGGTACTGGGGCCGGGCCGGGCCGGCGGGCAGAGGGGAGAGCCGCGGGTGTCCCGCGTCCTGGGCGCCCTGCTGGGGAGCCTCTCTGGAGAGAGGGTGAGGCTCGGCTCTGTCGGGCCGCCGCTCCCTTCGGGCAGCAGCTCTTCAGTCAGGAGCGGGCGCCGGCTCTGCGCGCAGTGGAACTGCCCATCACAGCCCCTTTGAGAGCGTCCTGGAGACGTCGGTCCTGGGGGAAGAGTTCTCCCACCTTCCTTCACCTGAGAACCGGTTCATGAGGATGACCTCGCCCAAGTGCAGCCCCGGGGCCTTGCCAGCTCCTGGACCTGCTCCTTCTTCTCCCTGCCCTGCCTCCTTCTTCGGTAGCTTCCACCGGCGTTGCCCGTGGAGCCATCAGAACGGACCTGGTTAATTACCTTGCACTTGTTACACAGAGAGCAAGGCATGTGCGAATTGATGTGCTAATACATCTATGGAAGCCATTGAGCAGTCCTACCGCTGGGACAATGTTACTGTTCTCCTGTAGGAGATGGGGCGCAGGGAAGTGAAGTGATTGTCCAAGGTCACAGGGGAGGGAAAATGGGTTTCTAGTTCCCAGCCCAGACCCTGCCTTTTCTCTTCCTCTTCCTCCTCCCTCCTCCTCTTCCTTCTCTCTCTCTCTCTCTCTCTCTCTCTCTCTCTCTCTCTCTCTCTCTCTCTCTCTTTTTTGTGGCGCTGAGGATGGAACCCAGTGTGCCAGGCAAGCGCTTTTCCGCTGAACTGTGCCTAGCCCACAGATTCTTCACTACTTTGGTTCTGCCTTAGTTGGGGATTACCATATGCTATACTTCTCAGATTGGGTACAAAAAATATCTGTCCTATTAGCTTAGTGTTGCCCAGAGGTCAGAGAAGATAAGAGGCAGAAATGTGTTCTCACTGTGTGGGAACACTTTAGGAACACGGTTTTGAACACAGAAGATATCCCAGCAAGATGACTATCCCAGGATGCTTGTCATCATACGTTCTATTTAGGAAGACAGCGGGAGAGACGGACCACCACACCAGTCACACAGTCTTCTCTGTGTCTCATGCTGTGACATGACACGGTCTAGGCAGAACATGAGATGAGGTTTTACCAATATAACTGTGGCATGAACAAGGCAGCTTCCCGGAAGCGCCCCCCTCCCAACAAAGAAGTGGAAAAGCCTGCTTAGCTTTGCAAGAAGAAGCATTCTGTAAGGCTCAGAGAAATAGAAGTGATCTTAAAAGGATTTTCACTGCTGAGTGCAGACTCAGGCAGGCTGGAGGCAGGGACCACAGCAGGTTGCTGACCCCTCATAAGTTTTCTGGTTCACTCCTAATCAGGACACCTATCAGTCCCTCAGGGTGTGGCACATGGTGGTGAGTGCAGGATCCAGTTCTCATTGTGAATGGTGGACTTGAAGGAGCAAGCAGGCAGAGGCAGGAGGTGAGTACTTGGAGGGCAGAATTGGTAGAGCGAGGGGATTCCCCTGCCCTGGAGTCACTCCCCAGCTCAGATTTTTCCAGCCTTTGGGTCTGAAGACTCAAGCAATGGAACTTGCTGTGATGACTTTTGGGGACTCTTGCAAAAGGTTTTTCCATGACCCCACCCTCTAGAGGAGTCCTACAGGGCTGCTTACAGGACACATTCTCAACCTGGCGACCCAACTTAGGGCAGGCTGACTAGGAATACTCTCCTTGGGGAGAGAAGTCTCACTCCATGGAGAAGACTATGTTCTCTGCCAAGAAATGGGACAAAGAACATCACTACCCAGAGCGCAATTTCTGATGTTTTCCTGAGGCAGGGGGAGAGGGCAAGGGGACAGCCTAGGGCACCTTTGCACCTCAGCCCTCCACACTGAGCTAGATCCTGTGGGAAGCCTACCCTTTCTGCCTGGGATTGTTCTGGAGAGATGTTCTCTGGGGTGGACAGCTCTTCCTTTACAGGAGGGGCCTGTGGCCAGATTGTGTCCTGGGCATCTGGCCTGGCTCCCCAGAGGGGCTGTCAAATCTTATTCAGACCGATCCTCAACCCATGGCTCACAAGCTCTTCAGGGCTTCAAAACACACAAGACTTAGTGCACTGCCCTGCAGTGCCCAAGTACCCAACTAGTCCTTCAAGAAATCTTTTCTCTTTGGCCTTGCCCACACCTCTCCCTGCTTGGCTCAGCATCTCTGCTGTCCACTTGTTGCTGAACAAGCCTGAGGTCACACTTCAGGGGATACCTGGTCTTTCTGAAGTGACAGGTTGTTGAGCTCACAGTGTGCCATGAGTGGACACAGGCATCACTTATCACAAAGGACAGGAGGAAGTACAAATAAAATGAAATGAGCAAGGCGCCCACCTGGTTCTGTGGGTGCCTCCAGGATCCCCTTTCTGTGGAGCCTGGTTCTTACAGGAGGCATGGTTTTTCTTTGCAGGTGGCAGGCAGCAACACAGGTGTCTAATGCAGTTCATGATTGTTTTCTTGAGCCTCTTCCAGCCATGGCGTCTTTGGGAGGAAGCTGGCCCGGCATCCTGGGGCCGACCATGGGTGATGGTGTCTTCTTGAATGATGTTGTCTTCTTGGGTGATGGTCACTTCCTCCAGAGTTCTAGTCTTTTCTTGCGTGGTGGTCTGTTCTTGGATCAGGACTGCTTCATGCTAATGGTCTCATCCTTGGTCATGGTCAGTTCCTGGGTCATGGTCAGCTCCTGGGTCATGGTTGCTTTCTGCATGATGGTCCCATCCTGAGTCATGACCACTTCCTGGGTAATGGTTACTTCATGGGTGATGGCCTTTTCCTGTGTGAAGGTCTCTTCCTGAGTCATGGTCTCTTCCTGGGTCATGGTGGCTTCCTGTGTGATGGTCACTTCCTGGGTCATGGTCACCTTCTGGGTGATGGCCTCTTCTGGTGCGGTGGTCACTTCCTGTGCGATGGTCTCTTCCTGCAGTATATCCCCAAGGGAAGAGCCTTTGGGGGTTACACTCAGGGCTCTCTCCAGTGAGCTCCAGAGATTCTCTTGGCCATGAGGACATGTTGTTGCTTGTGTCATGTGCAGTCTCATCCTGGTCTGACTTAGCAGAGGTGTACAGAGAGAGGGATGGCTGGGCACTCCCCATCAGGCTGCCACATAACTCTATCTTGGACTGTGAGAAATTGTTACTGATGTCCAGGCTGCGGCTCGTGAGGGAATCAGCCACAGGACAGCACAGGTGGGCTAGGTGGGCAAGGTGGATCCTCCTAGGCTGGCAGCACAGGGTGGCAGGCACGCTATGCCTTCTGCCACCCTGCCTGGAATTCTTCTCATCTTTCTCCTGGGGCTCAGATGGCAAGATGAAGGTTGGGGGAGTAGGCTCAGTAGCTCTCCTGAGGGGCCCAGGAAAGGTGTGAAGATCTGCCAGATTGAGGACAAGGCCTGGCTGCATGGATTTCACTTGTTTCACCTGGTGATGGCAGCAGTCCCCCCCCCCCCCGGTGCCTGGTGTTACAGAATCAGGTAAGTGGCCATCGCCTGGTTGTATTTTTGGTCTCTCAGAGACTCAATAATTTCTTCAGGTTTGTACCCCGTGCTTGTCACGGTCCCGACAATGCTAGGGCTCGGGATGCCTGGGAGACTCTGTGTGGAATTAGATGGTGCACGTGCCTGGCTGTCCCTGATCATGGGGCGCCTCAGAATTTGGCTGATGGTGGGCCTCCTGTCGGGTTTGATCATCAGCAGTTCAATGATGACATTGAATATATCGATTGAAATATGATTGAAACATTGAACGCTGAAGTTTGCAGCCAGAATTTGCTGCCTCACGCCCGCAAAAGAGCTGTCTTGGAATGGAACATGCCCCGCCACCATGAAGAAGAGGAGCACACCTAAACTCCAGATATCACGGCACAGCCATCATATGGCTCCTCTCCAAAGAGTTCCGGGGCCCAGATGGCCAGAGTGCCGCAGAAATCCTTCAGTTTCTTCCCAGGGACAAATTTAACTGCCAGGGCAAAGACACACAGCTTGGCGTTACCCCTGGAGTCGATCAAGACATTATTGGCCTTAATGTCTCTGTGCACGATATAGTTGTCATGCCTGTAGTACCTGGGTAAACAGCCTTCGAGCCTTGCACTCCTGTAAGGCTCCTAGTTTGCGGATGTGATACAACAGTTCTCCCTTTGATGCGTACTCCATGATGAGGTATGTCATCTCTCTTGTCTGGACCACGTGACACAACTTTATGTGTGCATGGACATGGGATTTCATAATGTTGACTTCATTGATGATACGTGGGGAGTTACCCCTTCATATTTGGAAGAATTTTTTACAGCCACATACGTGACAGTGGATACATGAAAGGCCAGTTTGACCGCTGTGAATATTCCTCATCCCAGCGTCATCATCATTTTATAGTCACTGGTGAATGTCTCCTCATCAGAGTAGCAGGTCTCTCTGCCCTGCTCCATGGCCGGGTACTCGTTGAAACAAACTCACAATGGTAATTTTAAGCAAACACTTCAAATCACACCAATGAGAATGTTTATCACTATAAATTCCTACATTCCAAAGAGAAAAAAGTCAGAGATATTTCAGGCAACCTAACCAGGTATGTAATGCTCAGGAAAGGAAGTAAGTACCTTCCAAAGCAGTAGACAGCAGAATATAACACAGATTGGGTTGGCTGGATTCACCCAGAAACTGAGAGAAACAAAGGGTCACAGAAGCTACAAGCCACTTACTGTGAAGGAGAATCATCCTCTTACTCAAGCTGAACACTCACTGAGAGTGAAGATACTAATAGAATCATATGCAAGAGAAGTAGATGAGACAACAGAAACCCCCAAAACTCAGAGTGTCTTGGTGGGGAGATGGCTTAGGAGTTCAGAGGTTTACTATTCTGGCAGAGGACCTGTTTTTGGTTCTCAGGATCCAGGTCAGGTGGATCACTGACTCCAGTTCTAGGAGCTCCTATACCTCTGACCTCTGAAGGCATCTAAACACGTGTGCACTATTGCAAGTGCATCCATACACACACACACACACACACACACACACACACTTACTTGAGGTCGCCTACATATATAGTCACATGTACTACATATAATTTAAAATGGTGATATAAGTCTTGTATAGTTTTATTTCTATGACCTTGAGGACATAAGAGGGCAACAGATTCCCTAGGTGTGGCACTTCAGGAAGTTATGATGTCATGGGATTGCTGTGAGGCAGACCTAGGTCTTCTGCGAGAAGAGTAAACTTTCCTAACTGTTGGGCCGTCTCTCCAGCCTAACCCATCTCCAAAGAATTATTTTTAAAACCCTGAGCGTCTTTCTCATGGACTGGAAAATGTAGATGGAATTGAGAAATTTCTTGATATAAATTCAACTAAGTAGATATGATAAAGAACAAGATTGAAACATTTATGAGAAAAGAATCTGCATAGAAAAGCCCAGGACGAGGCAAACCTACTGATGAATCCTTTCAATCTCTTGAAGTGTCAGTGCTCCTCAATACTCCACAAAATAGAAAGGTACTTAAGTTTCATTCCAAACCCAGGAAAACACAATTAGGAAAAATAGAGGCTATTTCCATGATGAACATAGATGTAAAAGTCCTTAATAATAGTACTTTATACTTTTCACCAAATTCACATTAGCCAGGCCATACTTCATGGTTAAAATATGCTCACAAGGTTCCTTGCAAGGATAGCTCTACGTATTTAGCCTGACAACACAATATTGAAACAGAATCAAGGGCAAGAATGCCACAGACATACAGAAGAACAGCCATACAGGATGAAACTGTGGGGCTCTCGAGAACAAGGTTGGCACTGGAGAAGATTGCTCTACATGGGAAAAGCCAGTCCTTCACATGTGTCACTTTTCTTCTCTCATATGTGGAACTTGGCAGCAGGAGGAGGTCCTCAACATAAGAGGGGGCTCCTAGGAATGTAGAGGGGGAGTGAGAGAAGAAAGCATAGCAGCGTGGGTTAATCACATGATCATGTGATCAGAATGCATTACAGATGTTCCTGCGATTGCCAGGACTAAATTGCTCCCATGGTACAGTAGGCCATGCCAAGGAAAGGCTTGTAATAAGAAAAGAGAAACAAACCAAGGAACACAAAACAAAAGTAAATGAAGAAGTAAAACTAAATACAGAGGTTCTGGAGAGATGAGTTAGTGTTTAAAAGCACCTCCTGCTCTTTCATAGAACCCCAGTTCGATGCCCAACACACACATAGTGCTCACAATAAGTTGTTACTCGAGTTCTAGCTAATCTGTCTTCCTCTTGTGACCTCCACAGGTACGAGGCTCATGGTGCACACACAGACATGAAAACAAAATACTCATACACATAAAATAATATTAAAATTATACCCCAAGAAGCATAACTTAAATATAAAAACTGCCGGGCTGTGGTGCCACATGCCTTTAATCCCAGCACTCAGAAGGCAGAAGCAGGTAGATCTTTTAGTTTGAGGCCAGCCTTGTCTACAGAGTGAATTTCAGGAAGGCCAGAGCTACACAGAGAATTTCAGTCTTGAATTCTCCTCCCTCTTCACCCACAAAAAGAAGAGAGAATTTAAAAAAGAAAGAACATGAAAATGTAAGCTCATAAATCAAGCCAGAAAACAGCCAAATACACTGAGAACAAAAAAAACCAAATCAAAGTCAACAAAGTTGGAGGGAAACTCTCTATGTTGGAGTCCAACAGCTCTTGAAAGTCCAAGCAGACCCTTTCACCAGCGCAGAGCTCCAACCACTTTCCAACTCATGAACCAGTTCTGCACTGTATGGACAGGAGGCAGCCTCAGCCAGAGCTGTGAGGGCACGGGGTCTGTTATTGTGAGGTCATAGCAAGAAAAGGACCAATGATGGCTTGGCACAGCTCACTGGTTGTCTTCCATTTCTGTGACCAAGTACAGGAAGGCTGGTCTGGTCATTGGGGCAGTAGGGGCCTGAGGAGGCTGGTTACACTCAAATGGCTGTTCGCAGTGTTGTCCAGCGCCCTGCTTTCTACTAGGCCCACTTCCCAAGGTCCACAATTTTCCTCAAATGGGAACAGTGTCCAAACACTTGATTCTTTGTGGGACACTAACAGCTAAACCTTAATAAGGACCTTCTCCACTTTAATACTAAAACAAGGAATCATAAGAATGAAAATGGACTCCAGAGCCTTGGCCCTCCCCAGTTATGAGCTCTGATACTGTCTCCTCAGTAGGTGGACAGTGTTTTGCTTTCCACTTGGTCCCTAGCCTTCTGTGACAAGTTTGTAATAATTCACGCCTACACTCAAAGCGTTCTGAGAGGTGGGGTGATGACTGTGGGGCCTCGGGACACAGACGGTAGTTAAAATACCAATAGATTCAGGTGCGGCCACTAAGCTGACAGGAAAACGACCAAAGTATCAGGTGAGCACATGGCAATTATTAAAGCTAGGAATGTGGAGGCAGG
>PVIU01028091.1:0-19463 GCA_004026605.1 Ondatra zibethicus | reverse complement strand
CCCCAAGGTGCAGGTGAAGAGCAGAAGGTGGGAGAAGATGAGTTAGGAAGTTAGGACCGTGAGGGCCTGGTCCACCTACTGAGACAGTGTGCCTGAACTAATGGGAGCACACCAATCCACCTGGACTGGGACTGAATGAGCATATGATCAAACCAGACTCTCTGAATGTGGCGGCGAAAGTTGGCAGATGGAGAACCCACAAAAAATGACCCCAGGACCTATCTCTTCTGCATGTATTAACTTTTTCAGTTTAAATGTTTTAAAATTGTAGTATGATAGTATAGATACCTTAATGTAAAATGAACAACTAACATTCATAAGTAATAGTGGATGTAAGTAGAAATCTCATTGCTGATAACCTTATGTCAACACCAACTATATATTCATCATTTCAGTGGAGAAATGTCAGTTGCTTTGCTATTTGTTCTGACTTATGTATCATTGGCATGTCATGCCACAGTTTTATATATAAGAAAGTTTAAAGTCATTACTGAATTTTGTGGAGATGGTTGTATTTAATTTTTTAAAAAATATTAAATTTTGATTAAAGGGAAGATACCACAATTGCTTCACCCTTGGTGAAATTCCCTTCACCATATAGCTGTAAGACATATGTTTTAGGCAAGAATTGATGTGGGAGGACCCTCTGTATTCTGTGAATATATTATATGGCTCATGGAGGAACATAGCATGGTGGGAAATTATGGGTAACTACTGTGAGTTAATATAAGAAAAAGAAAGGGTGTGGTATTTGAAGAAACATGAAAGAAAGAATACAGAGAGGGTGTCAATTCCTTACTGACATCTGAGTTGCAAGAAATATTTCATGGTTTTATAGTGCTAACAACTGCTTTATGTTGCTATTTTACTGAGCACAATGTATGAGTAAATATTATTAACATGTAAAGAAAAGCCCAAATGCTAAGGATTATAAAGAATCATTTCTATTTCTATGTGTGTGCTTTGTATGCCTACCACTCTCACACAGTCTTTCCTAGGAATAATTCTCTTATTGGTTGTCATCAATTATGAATCTATATGAACACAAACAACAAAAACAAGCTCATTGGCTTCCATATTACTTCCTATATCTTCATATATATATATATATGATTTTATATGTATTTATATGTGAATATATAATAATAAAAGCCCAAAAGATATCAACCTCAGAAGGAAGAATTAGAAGTAATTAATGGAAAACAGTTGAAGTGACTGGATGTAGGGAAAGGAGAAGGGAAAGCTATGCAATTCTATTTCAATTAAAAACATATTGGAAAATAAAATAAATAATTAAGAAGAAGCAATTATGGAACATATTACTTTGGGAAATATAAATGTGCATACACATAAAAAGCAATAGGTACATAACTTCCTGACAAATTTCACAGATTCTTGACCTAAAGCTGTACCTGTCTTATTGAACATGTTGCATATTTAGCAAACATACTTCAGAACTGTATGTAAATCAATTTTATCTGACAGTTGCACATTAAATGAAAAATATCTAACTATTAACTAAAAGTGAATTTATTTGATTTGGATGTTATTATTTTTGACAAAATTATACAGAAATTAATTTAGCTTCAATCAGTCATGTATTGCTCCATTTCTTCAGTTTTCCTGTGTTGGAATTGCTTTATTCCCCTGTGCTAGAATCTGTGGATTAAGTTAATGTGTCTTCTATTTTCTGAAGCCTCCAGTCATATACATAAAATTTTTGTACACAATCTTTGAATGAAAGTTTTATTATTATGATTATATCAATTAAGTAATGAATATGGTATAATGTAAATATATAAAGATAAAACAAAAACAGAAAACATAAAATAAAAAAAGTTTTTCAAGTAGGCCAAATTCCAACATGTTTGATCTCTATTCTTGCTTACTTTTGGAGGGAATAATCTTTTTTATTAAATGTGTATGTGTTGTTTTGTGTATAAATGCAAACTGGTATGTCAGGGTAGACATATTGAGGTCAGAGAACAAATAAAGGGAATTAGTTCTCATTTTCTGTCATGAAGGTTATGAGATACAAACTCAGATGTGAGGTGGTATATCTGTTTACCAAGGAGGCATCTTACCAGCATGGTTTTGAAACCATGAGTTTTGAAATCATTAGTATGAGTAAATTGAAATCATGATCATAACAAAGAGACAGTACAGCTTTTTGACTAAATCACAAAATTTCACCAAAAGTCATGCAGTTTTAATAAAGCATAATTTTTCTTTTCTTTCATTCAAATGGTGGTGACAATACTAATAGAAGGCTAATATCCAGGGGAAAAACAAATGTCCAATTTGAAGGAATGAGCTCTAGATCTGAACCCTCCAGCTGTTCAGGGAAACTTTCAAAAAGCTTTAAATAAATGTGCCGCGTGATTCAGCTATAGCATCCTTGGCATATGCTCAGTTTACTCAATGTCCTATTTCACAGTTATTCCGTTAGTCATGCTCATTGCTGCTCTATTCACAAGAGTTAGAAAGAAAAAGAACCTAAATGTCCTTTAGAGGGTGAATAGATAATTAGTATGTGGTTCACATACACTGTGGAATTCCAGTTAACTGTAAAGAAAAGTAAAATTATGAAATTTGCATTAAGGTAGATGCAACTAGAGAATATTATAGGGAGAGAGATAACCCAGATGCAGAAAGACTAACACTACACAAACTTTATCATCCAAGATTTCTAGCTTTATATCTCTAGATGTGAAAATATAACCTATAGTTACCACAGAAACTAGAAAAGTAAAAAGTTATCACTGATGCAGTGGGGCCATAAAACTTGAGAACAGCAAGGTATAATGAAATAAAAGGGGAAATGAAAAACTGGAGAGTTTTAGTTGTGGAGATTGGTGGAAGTTCAACAAAGAATGGGGAAGAAGAAAGGAAAAATAATACTATGGATTTTGAAAAAGATTTATTGGCTCTCCTATTTTTTGTTGTTGTTTTTCCATATGAAGTTGAGTATTGTCCTTTCAAGGTCTGTGAAGAATTGTGTTTGGTTTTTGATGGGTATTGCACTGAATCTAAAGATTGCTTTTGGTAGAACTGCACTTTTATTACGTTGATCCTACCTATGGGATACCATGAGAAAGCTTTCCATTTTCTAATATCTTCCTCAATTTCTTTCTTCAAAGACTTAAAGTTCTTGTTGAACAGGTCTTTCACTTCTTTGGTTAGTATTACTCCAAGATATTTTATGTTATTTGTGGCTACCATAAAGGGCGAGAATCTTTCTCAGATTCTTTATCACTTGTATATAGGAAGGTTACAGATTTTTCTTGGAGTTGATCTTGTATCCTGCCACATGACTGAAGATATTTATCAGTTGTAGAAGTTCCCTAGTAGAGATTTTTTGGGTCACATATGTATACAATCGTATCATCTGCAAATAATGAAAGTTTGTCAGCTTCCTTTTAAATTTAAATCCTCTTGATCTTCTTTTTTTTTGTCATATTGCTCTAGGCAAAACTACAGAAACTATGTCAGCTTGCTGTATATTGTTTCTATTTTGTTTAGAGGTGTTGCTTGTATCCCTGATCTCTCCTAGAACTTTATCATGGAAGTGGTGTTGAATTTTGTCAAAAGCATTTTAAGCATCTAATAAGTTGATCATATTTTTTCAGTTTATTTATATTTATATATTAATAATGTGAATTATATATTTATATTTTTGATAGCCTCCAAACCAAGAAAAGCTCAAGGTCAGATGGTTGTAGTGCAGAATTCTACCAGAATTTCCAAGAAGAACTAATACTTATACTCCTCAAAGTGTTCCACATAATAGAAACAGAAGGAACATTGTCAAATTCTTTTTGTGAGGCTGCAGTTACCCTGATACTGAAACCACAAAAAGACTCAACCAAGAAAAGGAATTACAGATCAATCTTACTCATTAACGTAGATACAAAAATGCTCAATAAAATACTGGCAAACTGAATCTAAGAACACAACAAAAATCATCCACCATGATCAAGGCAGCTTCATCTCAGAGATGCAGGAATGGTTTAACATATAAAAATCTATCAATTCAATCCATCATATAAAGAAACTAAAAAAAAAAAATATGATAATCTCATTAGGTGCTGAAAAAGCTTTCAACAAAATCCAACACCCCTTCAAGGTTAAGTTCTTGGAGAGATTACAGGTAAAAGAAAATATCTATACATAATAAAGGCAATATACAGCAAGCTGACAACCAACATCAAATTTAATGGACAGAAACTCAAAGCAATTCCACTAAAATCAGGAACAGGAAAAGGCTCTCCAAATTCCTTCAACATAGTTTTTGAAGTTATGCCTAGAGCAATAAGACAACAAAAGGGGATCAAATAGATTCAAATTCAAAAGCAAGAAGGAAAATTTTTGCTTTTTGCATGATATGATGATATGATAGTATTTATAAGTAACCCCAAAACTCTACCAGGGAACTCCTACAGCCTATAAATACTTTCAGTAATGTGGCAGGAAACAAGACCAACTCAAAAAAATCATTAGCCCTCTTATATACAAATAATAAAGGGGCTGAGAAAGAAATCAGAGAAATATCACTCATTACAATAGCAAAAAATAATATAAAATATCTTTGAGTAACACTAACCAAAGAAGTGAAAGACACATCCAACAAAAACTTTACATGTTGGAAGAAAGAAATTGAAGAAGATACCAGAAAATGGAAAGATCTCTCATGTTCTTGGATAGTTAGGATAAACATAATAAAAAGGTAATCTACCAAAAGCAATCTACAGATTCAATGCAATACCCATCAAAATCCCAACTCAATTTTCACAGACTTTGAAAGTACAATAATCAACTTCATATGGAAAAACAAGAATCTCAGGATCACCAAAACAATCCTGTACAATAAAGGAACTACCAGAGGCATCACCATCCCTGACATCAAACTCTATTACAGAACTACAGTAATGAAAACAGCTTGGTATTGGCAAAGAATCAGAGAAGTTGACCAATAAAATATTTTAAACACAGATATTAATCTACCCACCCCAGAACACCTGATTTTTGATAAAGTAGCTAATATTATACAATGAAAGAAAGAAAGCATCTTCAATAAATGGTAGTGGCATAACTGGATTCAACATGTAGAAGAATGAAAATATATCCATATCTAACCCCATGCACAAAACTCAATTTCAAATGGATTAAAGACCTCAATATATATTCGACCATACTGAACCTGAAAGAAGAGAAAGTGGGAAGTAACCTTCAATGCATGCGCACAGGAGACCACTTCCTAAATATAACACCAGTAGCATAGACACTGAGTGCAACAATAAATAAATGGAACCTCCTAAAACTGAGAACCTTCTGTAAAGCAAAGGACAGAGTGAATAAGACTAAAAGGTATCCTACTGAATGGGAAAAGATCTTCACCAACCCCATATCAGACAGAGGACTGATCTCCAAAATATATTTTTAAAAAAAAACTCAAAAAAACTAGACATCAAATTTCCAAATAACCCAATTAAAAATAGGGTACAGAACTAAACAGAGAATTCTCAACTGAAGAATCTGAAATAGCTGAAAGGCACTTATGGAAATGTTCAACATCCTTAGCCATTAGGGAAATGCAAATCAAAACAGCTCTGAGATATAATCTTACACCAGTCAGAATGACTAAGATCAAAAATATCAATGATAGCCTATGCTGGAGAGAATGAGGAATAAGGGAAACACTCCTTAATTTCTGGTGGGAAGACAAACTTGTACAACCACTTTGCAAATCAGTATGGCAGTTTCTCAGAAAATTGGGAATCAAACTACCTCAGGATCCAGCAATACCACTCTTGAACATACATCATACTGTAAGGACATATGTTCAACTATGTTCATAGCATTATTATTTGTAATAGCCAGCACATGGAAACAACCTATATGACCCTAAACCAAAAATGGTTAAAGAAAATGTGACACTTTTACACATTAGAGGACTACTCAGCAGTAAAAGACAATGACAACTTGAAATATGGTTGAAATGATGGAACTAGAAAACTCTATCCTGAGAGGTAACCCAGGACCAAAAAGATGAACATGGTATGTACTCATTCATAAGTGGATACTAGCTGTAAGGCAAAAGATATTGAGCCTATAGTTCATTATCCTAGAGAAACTAAGTAACTAGGTGAACCCTAAGAAAAACATACATAGGTCCACCTGGAAAGGGCACATAGACATGATCCCCTGTCAAAATTGGGAGCATGGTGGTAGGGGGACTAGGGAGGGCAGAAGGGGAAGACAGTGGAAGAAGGGGAACTGGGGAAGAGAACTTGAGGGAGTGGGATATCAAAATGAGAGCAGGAAAAGTGATAGTTTAAATGAAGGAACCATTATGGGTTTAGCAAGAAACCTGACACTATAGAAATTCTCAGGAATCCAAAAGGATGATCCCAACTGAAGGAGGAAATGATCGGATGCTCAACAAAAAAGGAATGACACACGAGCTCAGAACGAAGAAAACAGATCAGGTGTTTATTAAGGGGGTAGACTTAACAAGGTCACGATGTTCTGCTTGAATGATGGACAAAGATCAGATCCAAAGCAAGCCAAACAGCCAAAATGGGGCCCAGGGGCAAGCAGAGAGAGGAAGAAAGGGGCCGGACAGACTTCCACATCCAGGTATATAGTACATAAGGCCATGCCACAGTAGGCAGGTAGGTATTAGCTCTAAACTTCCCATAAGACCTCCCCCTTTTTATTTAAATAAGAGAGTTCTAAAGCTACTATAAAATTATAAACAATAAAAACATATATACTATTCTTTTTTTTTCATTCAAAATTTCCACTTTCTCCTCTCTTCCCTTTGACACAGGAGCTAAAATTATAAAATGGAAGAAAGAAAGCATCTTTAACAAATGATGCTGGCATAACTGGATGTCAACCGGTAGAAGAATGAAAATAGATCCATATCTATCACCATGTACAAAAGTCAAGTCCAAATGGATTACAGACCTCAATATAAATCTGACCACACTGAACCTGATAGAAGAGAAAGTTGGAAGTAGACTGCAACACATGGGTACAGGAGACCACTTCCTATGTATAACCCCAGTAGCACAGACAATAAGCACAACAATGAATAAATGGGACCTCCTGAAACTGAGAAGCTACTGTAAAGCAAAGGACGCTGTCATTAAGACAAAAAGACAACCTACTGAATGGGAGAAGATCTTCACCAACCCCACATCAGACAAAGGTCTGATCTACAAAATATATTTTAAAAACTCAAGAAATTAGACATTAAAATTCTAAATAACCCAATTTAAAAAAATGGGGTACTGAACTGAACAGAGAATTCTCATCAGAAGAAGATCAAATGGCCAAAAGATACTTAACATCATGTTCAACTTCCTTACCGATCAGAGAAATGCAAATCAAAACAACTTTGAGATACCATCTTACACCTATCAAAATGGCTAAAATCAAAAACACCAATGATAACCTATGCTGGAGACAAATAACCTATTCTAACTAGTTTAAGTCTTGTATAATAAATAACTTGGCCAAGTCATGAGAGAAAAGTAACTACATTTATCTAGTTTTCAACCACATTGAAGATCCGAGAAGGTAAATAATATTACCTGAGTAATTAGGAAGTGCATTTAAACAACTTCCAAAGCATGCAACAAATCACAGAGACAACTGGCTACCTGGGCAATCACCCAAAGTCACATTTGCAATGCAAATTGCATTCTAGCAACCAACTTCAGCCTAGAATAACTAACACAGTATTTTTTAAAGGCAAGAAATTTTTCTGAACCATCTTACCCTGTCTTGGCAAGATTTGACAGCTCTGCTTATCTGTTTCTGGATACTACATATTTTGTCAGTAGTTGAGGTATGGGTAGTTCCTTGCCCAGAGGCCAGTTTTGCCAAGAAGAAGACAAACTCCCATTGGAGTGACTTTGGTGTTCAACATTCTCTCAGGAATAGATCAGTCCTGTCTCACTACCACAGAACTCTATGTTAAATTAAATGACAGTTTCTACAGCTCTTTGAAGAGGTTGAATATTATCTATCTATACAAAATATATTCTCTATGTATCTAAAGAACCTGATTAGTCTAACTATAAATATGACAAACATAGATGACTATTGATCAATAATTCTTAATACCTATCTAACTTAAAGACTAAGACAATAAACAACTGTACAATAAATGAGGACAATGACCTCCAAATGTAAACAATGTATAAGTTTCTTGATCAGAGGTAGAAATGTACATGGCAATATTGTAAATATATATATATATATATATATATATCAATACATAAACAATATATAAGTTTCTTAATCTGAGGTAGAAATGTACACTGCAACATGGTAAATACATATCAATACATAAAAATGTTTTAAACAGAGGTAGAAGCATGCATGCATACAATATTAAATATAATTTAACTTTGTATCCATATACAAGAATCCATACCAATGTAATTGTCTGTAAACAATAACTCACAAATACCAATCTATTATCCCATCATGCAATTTTTCCTTGTTTTTCTTTTTTTTTCAAAAATATCCCTGAGCTTATAAAATTTCTCCCCTAAACCTCAACTGTATACCAATTACAATCAACCCCTAAATGATGTCCTTAATCCTGAGGACAAACTTTGCTGGGAGAGGGGACGTCGTCCTATAGAATTACTTCCAGCTGTCATGGAGGGGATGTTCTTTCTTAGGGATCCTGTGAAAATAAAATGATGGTTAAATTTCAAGATTAATATCTGGTAAGATTGCAAATAGTCTCTGAGTATTTTGTGGAGGTCTGGCCATAATGCTGTAAAAGATGTGCACCATTTCAGCTAACCAAGTTGAAACCACCTTGTGTAGCTGGTACCCAAAACAGGTCATGTAGTAGAATTATCAGTATCATGACATTATATCAACCAGGTAGAGATGTTGTTTTAGGGCCCTATCTTCTTCCTGGAAACTTCAAAGATTACTGCAGGAAAATTTATTGTTCATTGTGGAAAACTTAAACATTACTTATATAGATATATATACACATATATATTCAATTAAAGGTATGATAGATATGAAGAAAAACAAAGATGTTTTCTGAATTCTTTTTTCCTTCTGTCCCATATCATGGCTCCTAACATGAGACAGAAACTCTGGGTCTTTCTCTTAACAACAGGCTTGGAATTAGAAAGGGACTGAGCCAAAGTCCCACTCCAAAACCAGCTCTATATATTTATGAATATAAATACACAAATGCATATATATAAACATATATTTTGAATGTTGTTACTTTGGAAACAATTCAATTCTCTTGCTGATCTGTATTGGGTAGTAATTTTTTCCATCTGTAAGTATTCAAACATCCAGGGTCCCTTGAATTTTTCAAAGATGAGTGTTTTCCTACAGAGATAAGAACAGAACCCTGCCCCCATCTTATATGTTTTTCTTACCACCTGTATGATTATTATCTTTGTGGATGAGCTGTCATTTCTCCTTCCCAAGAGGTTTCTCCTCTTCAAACAGAACCTTTATTAATTTTGATGGTATCCACAATATTCCTTCTCCCGTGGAAACAAGAGCAAAACCCCTTCCCCAACACAGCACATCTCCTGGCTTCCATTGCGAGGTCAGCACATCCTTGAAATAAACCTGTGGATTTAATTCAGCAGACTTTTCCATTATCCAATGTCTTTCTGCTGCTGTTGTCCCTTTCTCATTAGCGTTAAGAAAATTCAAGGTTAATAGGGCATTATGTATTCTATTTCTTGGGGCATTTTCCACCCCTTTCTGTTTGTTTAACATATCCTTTATAGTTCAATTTGATCTTTCGATAACTGCTTGACCTGTAGGATTGTGTGGTATACCTGTAACATGCTGAATATTATAATAAATAAAAAACTTTAATTTTCCTAGATGGTGTAGGAGGTCCTTCTTTCTATGAGTTGCTTTCATTGGTGAATAAAGAAAACTGCCTTGGCCTTTTGATAGGGCAGAGATCAGGTAGGCAGGGAGACAGAACTGAATACTGGGAAGAAGGTTGTGTGGCAGACGCCATGTTTCTTCTGCCTGAGATGGACGCTGATTAGACTCATGCCAGTAAGCCACAGTCAAGTGGCGATAGACATTGATGCAGATGGGTTAAACGAATATATGAGAGTTAGCCAATAAGAGGCTAGAACTAATGGGCCATGCAGTAATTTAATTAATACAATTTCCGTGTGGTTATTTCGGGTGTAAGCTAGTCAGGTGGCCAGGATGAAACAAAGGGCCCAATCCTCCCTACAATGGGGCCGGGACAAACAAGGGGCAGCCCGCCATTCCCTCCTTACTACAGATTGGTTTGGCTGCCCAACGTGGCCGGCCGACTAACTCCAAGAAAAACCTCAGAGGGCTAAAAAAGAATTCTAGACACAAATATAGAGTTTAGCACAGCTGGCAGTGTGCCATAGCTCCTTTAAGAGAGATTTTCCTGATTCAGTTGTAGTGGGGGGAAAAAGCTGTGCCATTTTAAAAAGAGGCTTCCTGGGCCCTGCCGCCGCTGCAAACTCCGGCTATGGAGCATTTGTGGGCCCGGATGTTTGTGTGCCCACTCGGGGTCGGGAACAAAGTAACTGAGACCATGCCTGTGTTTTGGCGCCTGCCTGGGTAGGCAGCACAATCAGGTCTACTAGGTGTGCACAGGCAGGAGAGCATAGCGGATTTCTACAGCCATACAGAGAGATGTTTCCAGGCTGCGCAGTGCTCTGTGTGGCTTATTTGACTGTAGCTCAGGTAAAAAGCATTTATATGTTGCACGCTCATTCTCCAGGTTGGACTGCTGAGTGCAGCTCCTGCCTGGTGGCCCCAGAGCTAGCAGAAATGGTATGTCCACCATTTTGAAATTGGAGAAAGGTGGAGCCAACATCCAGAGCACCTGCAACCAAGCTGCTTAACATTTCAAAATTCTTCAAGACAGTAGACAATTAAAGACAACACAATAGGACAAATTCAGACATAAAAGACCTCTAAATGGGTCACAGTGTTAGATGGCTATACGTAAGCTTGGGAGAGAAAAGAAAAAGAGTATAGAGGGTCATGAAATAAAGTTAATACTTTAAAAAAGGGTAAATTCTTTAAAGAGACAGAGTACAGATAGTTATAGATTAAAAAATAAAAGAATAATAAGCTACGTAAAAATGGAAAATTCACAGAATGTCTGGATTATGTTTATTGTGTTCTGTTTAAATTTTTTGACTGTAAAGGAACTAAGTACAGAGAGAATTTTCATTGTATGGGCTGCCAAACTAAATGAACATACATGTTCCAAAGGTATTATGACTTCAAAATTTGGGTCTAAGGAAAAGAGGTTCTTCTTTTGTTTTCACAGAGGATGAGACCCTGTGGATTCCTTCTAGACCAATATGGTATGATAGACCACACCCTCCTGAAAGGTCACCATGAACACCTTCAGAAAATTACTTCACTCAACTAATGACTGAGATGAACTTAACACACAGGTTATACCATGAAAGATCTGATTAACAGCATCCCCATACAGCAGGAAGAAGTTTGGAGAGAAAAAACTATGCCCATATTTCCAAATATTGTTTATTAATGTTCTTTTACATTTAAAGGGGGATATGATATAGATATGAATAATTTGCATTGGTATGAATCTTGCTTTATTGATATAAATTTAAGGTCAATTTTGTTATATGTATATGTATTTCTGATCTTGATTAAGGTATTGTGATTGTGTAGTTTTTTTAAAAATGTAATGTATAATTAGGAAATATAGGTTGTTAATGGATAATCATCGATAATAGTTAATCTTGTAGTCACGTTAGTTAGATTTTCTAGATATATAGAGGTATATTTTAGTTAGATAGACATTCTTCATATCTCTCAAAACTACAGAGTATGGCATTTTAAATGTTTTATTAACTTAGGGCTTTTCCTGACAATGAGACATGTCTGCTCTGCTCCTGGCTGCACCAATCTACTTCAAGAGAAAAATGGGCATCAAAGAGGCTTCTTATGGAGTTTGTTAGCCATTTGGGCAAGAAACTGCTCTTGCCTGGACTGTTACATAAACTGGACGTGAAGAATCCACAGAGAGAGGACTGCTGATATTGCCTAAAGGTGAGATGGTCCTTTGGGGTTCCTGCTTCATGAAAGAGTCCTAAGAAATTCTTCAGGACAGAAGAAAGTGACTAAACTGTCTTTGAAATTTCCTGCTTCATAGAAGTGTCTGCTGAATACTGTGGGCCTGTAGGCTGAAGATGGATGCCCCAACAGTTCAGAGGAACTTTGGGTGACTGCACAGGCAGTGAGATGTCTCTGTCATTTCTAGAGTTTTGGAAGCTGCTTACAATGTACTTCCTGTTTACTTAGGTAATATATCTTTCTGGAGTCTTTGATGGAGTTGAAGAATAGATAGATAGTTATAGTTTTTCTTTATTATGCTAAAAGATAAAATAGATCTAAATATTGTAACTGTAATTCTTTCTTGATAACTGTTTTGTTCTATGTAATTTTACTATGTTAAAGTAAAAGCCTTTCTTTTCTGTTTAAACAGAATAAAGAGAAATGGTGTAGGAGGGTCTTCTGTATTTGTGTTGCTTATAAATAAAGAATAAAGAAAACTGCCTTGGCCTTTTGATAGGGCAGAAATCAGATAGTCAGGGTAGACAGAACAGAATGCTGGGAGAGAGAAGGCAGGCAGAGAGAGAGCCGCCACCATGAAACTGCCAAGTCAGACATGCTGAATCTTTCCCGGTAAGCCACGACCTCATGGTGACATACAGATTATTAGGAATTGGTTGAATCAAGATGTGAGAGTTAGCCAATAAGAGGCTAGAACTAATGGGCCAGGCAGTAATTTAATTAATACAATTTCCATGTATTTATTTTGGTAATTAAGCTAGGTGGGAGCCAGGAATGCAGCCCGCTCCTCATACTACAAATTGGCGCCCAACATATAAGTTAGCTGGGCACTGGGAGCTGGGCAGAGGGACACAGCCAAAGGTTGCTGGAACGACAAGCAGCCCACTCACCTCATACTACACTAGAGACATAAGCTGGACCATTACCTGTTTTTATTTGTGCAGATATACCCATGATGGCCATAACTTCTAATAAATGTGTGATTACTGAATCAGCTTTTTCTGAGCTTAAAGCAGTTGCCCACTGAAAGCCTAAATAAATGTCAATGGTGTGATGTACATATTTTAATTTTACAAATTCTGCAAATTGTAACACATCCATCTACCAGATTTCATTCTTTTGAGTAACCGTTGGGTTAGTCCCTGCAGGTTTTGATTATATAAAGAGCAAATAGGGCATCTCTTTATAATCTCCTTAGCTTGTTGCCATGTAATAGAAAATTCTTTCTTTAAACCTTTGCTATTGACGTGATGTTTTTTATGAAATTCTGAGGCATGCAAAATGCTTCCAATCAATAATTGATCACTTCCTGAATTACCTTATGCTAGAGGACCTGGCAGACCCATATGGGATCAGATGTGTGTTACATACATAGAAAAAAGCCTATTTCTGATTATGTCTTGTACCTGGATAAACAATGAAGTCAATTCTGTATCATCTGGTATAAATTTAGCAGTTTCAATATGCAAGATAACTCTTTCTGCATATTGTGAATCAATAACTATATTAAGAGGTTCTTTAATATCTCTTAGCACCATAAGAATGGCATATAATTCTGCCTTCTGGACAGAATTATAAAGGCTTTGTTCCACCTTACTCAATTCTTCTGATTTGTAACCTGCCTTCCCTGATTTATTAGCATCAGTATAAAATGTACAGGCTCCAGTTATTGGAACACCACGTACAATTTGAGGAAGAATCCAAGAAGTTCTCTTTCTAAGGTTAAGTCTATAACTTTTGGGATAATTGCAATTAATCTCTCCCACAAATTAGCATGAGCTCTTTGCCATGGTTCATTGTCTTCCCATAACTTTTTTATTCCATCAATAGTGAAAGGCACTATAATTTCTGCTGGATCTATACCTGCTAGTTGACAAAGTCTCAATTCACCTTTTATAATTAATTCAGAGACT
Organism: Ondatra zibethicus; assembly: GCA_004026605.1. Taxonomy (NCBI): domain Eukaryota; kingdom Metazoa; phylum Chordata; class Mammalia; order Rodentia; family Cricetidae; genus Ondatra; species Ondatra zibethicus. The sequence goes on along the minus strand of PVIU01028091.1, from coordinate 5,421 downwards.
TTTTCCACGTAAGTTTTTAATTTTTTACTTGGTTTATGTGTTAGAAAAATCCATTCTAAAATGTCTATCCTTTGCATTAAAATTCCTGAAAAGCAATACGACTAGAATACAACTAAGATTTAGATTCACCCTATCGACATGTTGCCTTCTGTAATTTTTCCTCAACCATTGTCAGTTCCTTTTCTGCTTCAGCTGTTAATTCTCTAGGACTATTCAAGTCTTTATCACCATTTAAGGTTTTGTTTAAATGAATTATTAGATCAGGTGTTATCCCAACAGCCGGTCATTGATTAGAAATGTTTCCTAACAATCTTTGAAAGTCATTAAGAGTCCTTAATTGGTCTCTCCTAATTTGTGCCTTTTGTGTCCTAATTTTTGCAAACCTATTTTATAACCTAGGTAATTGACAGAATCTCCTCTCTGTATTTTTTCAGGGGCAATCTGCAAACACCATTTAGGAAAAACTATCTTTACTTCCTCAAACATTCTTTCTAAAGTATCTATGTTTGAATCAGATAGCAAAATGTCATCCATGTAGTGGTAAATTATAGACTTAGGGAATATAGACTTGTGGCCATCCACAGAGTCTGAACCAACAACCAGTGAGCCTGCATGTTACTAAATTATGCCCTCTGCATATATAAGACAGTTGTATAGTTTGATCTATTTGTGAGACTCTGGGTAATGAAAGCAGGGGCTGACCTTAGTGCTTTGATTGGCTCTTGGGAATGTATCCCTAGTTCTGAAATGTCTTGCCCAGCCTGAATACATGGGGAGGTACTTGATGGCAGTTTGATATGCCATGTTTTGCAACATCCCATGGGACACCTGCCTCTTTCTTAGCTATTAAGGAGTAGGGATGAATGAGGTTGGTGCAGAGGGGGGTGGAATTAGGAGGAGCAGAGAGAGGGGAGAGTGCGGTCAAGATGTAAAATAAAAAAAAATATGTTAATAATAAAAAAAATCAACCTTGGCTAAATAGCAAGTTTAAAGCAAGTCGTATCTACCTGTGACTGTCTCAACAATCCAAAACAAAATAAAAATGAAACAAATTGTCAGATTATGTATTAATAAAAAACTAAATTTTGGGTTCAGACGTTATATTGTAGGTTCTTACAATATTTCAGCTACTTTAACAAAATGATTTTGGAAAAGTAATTTATAAACAACAAACTTAGTGCTTCTAGGTTAAAATATTAGAAGACTAAGAGTAAAAACTTTGGACATTATCACTTTTCATGAGCATGGATCTTTTAAGACTTATTCCAATCTCCTAAATTCATCACATTAAGAAAGAATTTTGAAATATACTTCAAAGTGATTAATTTAGACAATCTCATTGAAAAATGCATCATTTTTGAAAAAATTGTCATTTCAGGTTCCTGTTAAGTCATAGATAACATATATCTTGTTTCTGTGCTTTCTGTTAAATAAGAAACTATTTAATGCTCACTTAATTTAAGATTAATTTTGTGACAGTCATTTAAGGTAAGGCATATAATCACATGGCTCAATGCTGAAGAAAATGTAATTGGTTTGTATGCAAGTACATAGGAGGATTAAGAAGAAAATATTATGATTTCATTCTCCATTCTCTTTCCATATGTATTAGATATGCAAATGCTGTTTCTCCCTTTAGAAATTATGTGATATTATGTGTATGTGAGTGCACATCTCTTTGTGTGTTCTCTAAATGTGTTTATGTAACTTGTGGTCATGCATATGTATATATGTGAGTGTATGGAGGCCAATGTAACATGAGGGCCTGCTTGTTGGGGTTTCTGTCTGCCTGGTTCCCCAGCCATTTAGTCCCAAAGAAAATCACATGGAGAGTCTACATTAGATATAAACTGATTGGCCCATTATCTCAGGCTTCATATTAGCTCTTATAACATATATTAACTCATTATTCTAGTATATGTTAGCCACATGGCTCAGTACCTTTTTCAGTGGGGCAGGTCACATCCTGCTTCTTCGGTGTCTGGACAGGACAGGAGAGAGAGCTTCCTTCTTCCCAGAATACTCCTGTTCTTATTGCCCTGCCTCTACTTTCTGTCTGGTTGTCCCGCCTATACTTCCTGCCTGGCCACTGGCCAACCAACATTTATTTAAAACATGATTGGCAAAATACAGACAATTCTCCCACACCAGGCCAAACTTGGCATTTAGTATTTTCCTAAATTACTTTTACCTTACTTGATAAGACAGATTTCATCCAAGAGTCTTAGAAGTCATTGATAAGATTATGTTGGCTGATCAATGAGCTATAGAGATATGTCCATCTTTTTTCCAACTGCTCCTCTCAATTCTTGATGGCAAACAGGACTTATACTTGGATTTCATAGGGATGTTGTGGATACATACTCAAGTCCTTTTCTTTGTTGCTTAACCTTTCAACATCTCCATAGGTTGGCCATTGCCATGAGTTCTTATGTTGTTCAAAGAAAACAGATATTTAGTTCATCCTCATTCTTAAGCACTTGAGACAATATTTGGAAGGAGATCTTTCTAATCCCTTCCCTAGTATGAATTGATCATATCCAAGATTTTCTCTACAAGAATTTTACATGATCCAAAAAACATAACACATGAAAAACTAGTTCATTGTTAAAGTCATACAAACCTGTCCTATTATAAGAAATAGCTCAAACACAGAGTTTAGGAAAAAATCCTATATTAAGTAAAGATTGTATCTATACCTACAAAGAATCCTTTGTTTTTTCATAGTATTCATATCCCTGGGTTTTTATAGTAATTTAAAAGTTACCATTGGGAAATAATATTTTGTGTGTTTTCCAAAGTTGTAGTACAATGCCTGCTCTAAGCATTATTGCATGGTTCACAAGTCAGACAAGGGGCTGGAGATTGAAACACACACACAGAGCCAGCCAAGAATGCTCTCTTTATTGTTTTCCAGGGCAGCTTATATAGAGTCTCCTTGAGTAATGACTACGCCCTAACTCTCAGCTGCAAGCCCACCAGAAACCATACCTTAGAAATCAGTAACTACTAAAAGTCTCCTGCTCAGAGCAGCTGCAAGCACAGGAAAACAAGTTGTTTACTCTGGCAGGCAGGGGGTCACAGGAAATTCATGGTCTGCTGGTCCAAAGTCCCCAACACTATGTAATTTAAACTAGAAGAATTTATTTAGTTATTCCATTTACATATTTATGAATATATAATCAATCACTGATCCCTTTTTATCAGATTTTATGCATTTTGTCATTGTTCCTTTCATTTACACAATTAAACACCATGTAATATGAGAATTTTGACCCTATTAAGTAGAGAGTACTTCTAGGTCAATGAAGCAATTAAAATAAGGCATAGAAATTAACAGATGATTAGATGTTTTGAAATATTCTTCTTTGGGCTGATTTTTTAATTTGTAATTTTGTAGTAGAGAAAACCTGCAATATTCTATCTTTTGTTTCCACAAAAAGTGAAATCAAAAGAAAGAAACAAACCCTACATGTCTGCAAATCCTTTTCTAGGCGTGCATCAAAAATCAAGTATTCTACGACAGCAAAAAGAAGGAGAAACATCTCACGTAGTTGACAATAGTCAGGGAGGTAAGTAGATGATAGATAGATAGATAGATAGATAGATAGATAGATAGATAGATAGATAGATAGTGATAAATGACAGATAGATGATAGGTAGAGAGACTGGGAGATTCTTTATTTAAAGATTATTTTCTTACTACTTGTATAATATTAAAATTATAAATGAAAGTTTATTCATGAGTTTCATTCTTGCTAAACAAGGTAGGGAGTGGAGAAACTTGTATCTTATGGAAGAGAGCCTAAGTTGTTTTCAGAATAACTTAGTAGTTAGAGCAATAGCTTCAAATAATCTCATGAGAGAGTAAATTACATAGTATCTTGATCCTAATTCTAAATCTTGATGACCTGGCATGTTCAAAAAGAAGCCAATAAGAATCTTTGAATCTTTAGATAGGTGCTAGAAATTGGCAGGGTTTTATATAAACCATACTATCATAACATGAGAAGAATCAGCTTGTTCAAATAAATATGAGTCTGAGGCAATGGACTGTGGGAGTGAGTGGTCAATTCTCTGTTGTAAGGAGAGGGCCCCTTTGTTCTGGCTGCCCAACTACCTTACACCTGAAACAACCACACAGAAATTGTATTAATTAAATCACTCTCTGGCCATTAGTTCTAGCCCCTTATTGGATAACTCTCACATCTTGATTTTACTCATTTCTAATAATCTGTAGGTCACCATGAGGTCCTGGCTTACTGGAAAAGATTCAGCATGTCTGACGTGGCAGCTCCATGGCAGCTCCGTCTCTGACTCTGCTTCCTTCCTCCCAGAATTCAGTTCTGTCTTTTCTGCCTACCTAAGTTCTGCCCTATCAGGCCAAGCAGTTTCTTTATTGATTAACCAATGAACACAACACATAAACAGAAGGACTCCTACACCAATTCTCCTGCTATACTCTTGAAATTGTGGCATCAATAGTCATCATCATCTCTACACAATCTTCAAGAGGCTGTGTCAAATTCCTTGATTTCTTGAAATTCTCACTTTAAAATAAAATGACTTAGCACTATGTACTTTGCAAGGGTGTCCTGGGATGCAAAGATTCAAAAGATTCAATTGAAAACAGAAACTAGTGCAGCAATCACATGACAAATCGCCCTATGCATGTTAGCTGTTGACATCTATTCTTGGAAATGGTAGACACTGTGGTTTCTTGATGGGAAGTATAATAAAATAGTGTGTTTAGAAAATACTTCATGGTTCAAAAAAATTCAGTTCTAAAGGAAGATGAACCTTCCACAAAACAGTGTTTGATTTTCAGTGGGATTGATCTAAACAAATAATCAATCTAAAGGAAAGATAAAATTCATCTATGCTATCCTTGAGCTTATGGTCTGGGTACTGGATAGTTTTATGTCAAAATAATAAAAGTTAAAATCATTGAGAAGAGGAACTTTAAGTTGAGAATAAAACAAAATAAAAATATCAATCTAGTATATTCTATAAGACTGGCATGTAGGTAAGTCTGTAATGCATGGTTTATATAGTGATTTCTGTAGGAATGCCCAAGACATGTATGGCATTGCTAAGGACAGGTCATGCGGTAATAAAGAAGGCTGTGGTATCTCCATCCATCAGACGAAATTTCTATGGATGTGATCAAGATATTCATCAGTGTGACTATGGGACAATGATAGTTCTGGCACCCTCTCCTCTGCTGCCCAAGTAACTAGCTGGGGACATCCCTGTGGGCACCTGGGATCTCCTCTAGAGGCAAGTATCTTGCCAGTCCTAAAATGACTCCAATGACGTAGATATCTTATTCCCTTCTCCAACACCCACCTTTCCTCCATCTCCACCCTCCCACTCCCCTAAGCTCTCCCCAGTCCTTCCCTTCTCCCTTCTCCTTCCCCC
>PVIU01028090.1:0-19469 GCA_004026605.1 Ondatra zibethicus | reverse complement strand
AAAAAAAAAAAAAAAAAAAAAAAAAAAAAAAAAAAAAAAAGAAAGAAATTAAAACCTTCCTTGAATTCAATGAAAATGAAGGCACAACATATCCAAACCTATGGGACACCATGAAAGCAGTGCTAAGAGGAAAGTTCATAGCACTAAGTGCCCACATAAGGAAAACGGAGAAAGCTAATATCAATGACCTAACAGCATGCCTGAAAGCTCTAGAAAAAAAGAAGCAGACTCACCCAAAAGGAGAAGACAGGAAATAATCAAGTTGAGGGATGAAATCAACAAAATAGAAACACAGAAAACCATACAAAGAATCAGTGAAACAAAAAGCTGGTTCTTTGAGGAAATCAACAAGATTGACAAACCCTTATCCAAACTAATCAAAAGGCAGAGAGAGAGTATCCAAATTAACAAAATCAGAAATGAAAAGAGGGACATAACAACAGACACAGAGGAAATTCAGAGAATCATTAGGTCCTACAACAAAAAATCTGTACTCCACAAAACTGGAAAATGTAAAAGAAATGGACAATTTTTTAGATAGATACCACCTACCAAAATTAAATCAAGACCAGGTGAGCAATTGAAATAGACCTATAAGCTGTTGCATGAGGAGAAGAGGGCTGTGTCCCGCTGCCCAGCTCCCGGCCATGGGCCTGCTTTTGGTCCCGGCTAGCTTATACCCGAAATAATTACACAGAAACTGTATTTATTTAAACTCTGCCTGGCCCATTACTTCTAGCCTCCTCTTGGCCAACTCTCACATCTTAAACTAACCCATTTCTATTAATCCGTATTCACCACGAGAATGTGGCTTACCGGCGTGAGTCTAACCAACATCCATCTTAGGCCAGAGAAGCATTCTGTTCTGTCTACTCCGCCCACCTAAGGGCTGCCCTATCAAAAGGCCAAGGCAGTCTCTTTATTTAACCAATGAAAGCAACAGAAATACAGAAGAAGCTCCTACACCAATAAGCTGCAAGGAGATAGAATCTGCCATCAAAAACCTCCCATCCAAAAAAAAAAAAAAAAACCCAAGGCCAGATGGTTTTAGTACTGAATTCTACCAGAACTTTCAAGAAGAGCTAATACCTATACTCCTAAAAGTGTTCCACATAATAGAAACAAAAAGGCTCACTGCCAAACTTATTTTTATGAAGCTACAGTTACCCTGATACCAAAACCGCACAAAGACTGAACCAAGAAAGAGAAGTACAGACCAATCTCATTCATGAACGTGGATGCAAAAATTCTCAATAAAATTATGGCAAACCAAAACCAAGAACACATCAAAAAATTATCCATCATGACAAAGTAGGCTTCATCTCAGAGATGCAGGGCTGGTTCAACATATGAAAATTAACCAATGTAATCCACCATATAAATAAACTGAAAGAAAAAAACATATGATCATTTCATTTGATGCAGAGAAAGCATCTGACAAAATTCAACACCCCTTCATGATAAAGGTCTTGGAGAGATTAGGGATATAAGGATCATATCTAAAGATAATAAAAGCAATATACAGTAGGCTGACAGCTAACATCAAATTAAATAGAGAGAAAGTCAAAGCCATTCCACTAAAATCAGGAATAAGACAAGGCTGTTCGCTCTCTACATATCTCTTCAACATAGTTCTTGAAGTTTTAGCCATAGCAATAAGAGAACATAAGGAGATCAAGGGGATTCAAATTGGAAAGGAAGAAGTTAAAATTTTTATTTGCAGATAATATGATAGTGTATATAATTGACCCCAAAAACTTTACCAGAGAACTCCTACAGCTGATAAATACCTTCAATGAAGTGTCAGGATACAAGATCAAGTCAAAAAATCAGTAGCCCTCCTATACACAAATGATAAAGAACCTGAGAGGGAAATCAGAGAAACACCACCTTTCACAATATCCAAAATAGCATAAAGTATCTTGGGGTAATACTAACCAAGGAAGTGTAAGACCTATTTGACAAGAACTTTATGTCTTTGAAGAAAGAAATTGAAAAAGATACCATAAAATGGAAAGATCTCCCATGGTCTTGGATAAGAAGGACCAACACAGTAAAAATAGCAATCTTAACGAAGGCAATCTATAGATTCACTGCAATCCCCATCAAAATCCCAACACAATTCTTCACAGACCTTGAGAGAACGATACTCAACTTCATATGGAAAAACATGAAACCCAGGATAGCCAAAACAATCCTGAACAATAAGGAACTTCCGGAGGCATTACCATCCCTGACTTCAAGCTCTATTACAGAGTTACAGTAATGAAAACAGCTTGGTATTGGCATGAAAACAGAGACGTTGACCAATGGAATAAAATTGGAGATCCAGATATTAATTCACACACATATAAACACCTGATTTTTCACAAAGAAGCAAAAAAGATACAATGGGGAAAAAAAGCATCTTCAACAAATGGTGCTGGCATAACTGGCTGTCAACCTGCAGAAGAATGAAAATAGATCCATATCTGTCGCCATGCACAAAACTCAGGTCCAAATGGATTAAAGACCTCAATATAAAACTGACCACACTGAACCTGATAGAGGAGAAAGTGGGAAGTAGCCTTCAATGCATGGGCACAGGAGACCACTTCCTAAATATAACCCCCAGTAGCACAGACAATAAGAGCATCAATAAATAAATGGGACCTCTTGAAACTGAGAAGCTTCTGTAAAGCAAAGGACACAGTCAATAAGACAAAAAGGCAGCCTACTGATTGAGAAAAAATCTTCACCAACCCCATATCAGACTAAGGACTGATCTCCAAAATATATAAAGAACTCAAGAAATTAGACATTAAAATTCTAAATAACCCAATTAAAAAGTGGTGTACTGAACTAAACAGAGAATTCTAACAGAAGAATTTCAAATGGCCTAAAAATACTTAAGGTCATGTTCAACTTCCTTAGCGATCAGGGAAGTGCAAATCAAAACAACTTTGAGATACAATCTATACCTGTCAGAATGACTAAGATCAAAAACACTAATGATAGCTTATGCTGGAGAGGTTGTGGAGCAAGGGGAACACTTATCCATTGCTGGTGGGAATGCAAACTTGTGCAACCACTTTGGAAATCAGTGTGGCAGTTTCTCATAAAACTGGGAATCAACCTACCTCAGGACCCAGCAATACCACTCTTGGGGATATATCCAAAAGATGCTCAATCATACTCCAAGAGCATTTGTTCAACTATGTTCATAGCAGCATTATTTGTAATAGCCAGAACCTAGAAACAACCTAGATGCCCCTCAACTGAAGAATGGATAAAGAAAGTGTGGCACATCTACACATTAAAGTACTACTCAGCAGTAAAAAATAATGACATCTTGAATTTTGCATGCAAATGGATGGAATTAGAAAACACTATCCTGAGTGGGTAACCCACATCCAAAAAAATGAATATGGTATGTACTCACTCATAAGTGGATACTAGTCATAAACAAAGGGCAATGAGCCTATAGTTCAGATTCCTAGAGAAACTAAATAATAAGGTGAACTCAAAGAAAAACATATATAGACCAACCTGGAAATTGGAATCAGACAAATACTTGGGAGCAGGGGGCCAGGGCATAAAGAAGGGGAGAAGAAGGGTTTAGAAGAACTTGAGGGAATGGGATAGTAGAGATGGTGGAAGAAGAGATAGGAGAGCAAGAAAAGAGATATCTTGATTGAAGGAGCCACTATAGAGTTAGCAAGAAACCTGGCTCTAGAAAAATGCCCAAGAACCCACAGGGATGACCCCAGCTAAGACCCTAAGCAATAGAGGAGAGGGTGTCTGAACTGACCTTACCCTGTAGTCAGATTGATGATTATCTTAAATATCACCATAGAACCTTCATCCAACAACAAATGGGAACAGAGGCAATGACCCACATTGGAGCACTGGACTGAGCTCCCAAGATCCAGTTGAAGAGTGGAAGGAGTGAGAGTATGAGCAAGGAATTCATGACCATGAGGGGGTCATCCACTGAGACAGTTTGCTTGAGCTAATGGGAGTTCATCAACTCCACCTGGACTGGGAGTGAACAAGCATGGGAACAACCAAGCCCCTCTGAAGGGTTTGACAGCTGGGGCAGACAGAGAGGCCACTGATAGTGATACTGGGATGTGTCTCTACTTGTGTATATCGGCTTCATGGTATCCTATTCTCTTGGCAACCTAGCTGTAGTAGGGAGGGCCTTGGACTTTCCACAGGGCAGGGTGCATGTCACTCCCTTAGGGTTGGAGGGGTAAGGGGAGGGTCTGTGGAGGGAGAGGGAGGGGACTGCGATGAGGGGAGGGAGTGGGAATTTGGATTAGTACTTTTTTAAGTAATAAAAAAAAAGAAAAGCAACCATGGCTTCCATAACTTTCTGTTCCTTGCTTTCTGTCCCACGCCTACACTGGTCCTGTAACTCCAATGACAGTAAACATGGTGACCCCAGTTTGAGGTGATGGTGGCTGGTATCAGACTAATTAGTTTCTGAAGCTATGTTGTGCCTTGCAATGAAATTAAAAAGGAACTCACACCGCAGAAGAGCGTTTGCCCCACCTTCTGAACCCTGGTCCCTATCAGTTCTGCTTAGTCACAGCTCTCCTGCAACTTTGCCCTGCCCACCAAGCTCCTGCCTATAAATCTTAGGGTTCAAACAATTGTCTAGGCAGAGCCCACATATTCTGCTTCCTGCACACAGTGCATCCCATAGCAGCACAGACTCAGGCCTCAGAGCTGATCATGCTGTCCTGCAAACATCGTGGTTGGCTGATTGCTGTAGCCTGTGGGCTTCTGTTAATTGCTGTAGCCTGTGGGCTTCTGTTTCTTCTCCGCACGCATGGTGAGACTCCTTACGTGGGTGATGGGGGCCAGAGTTGCCAATTTTGGCAGAGTCAGAGGCTGAGATTGTGGTAGGGAAAATAGCAAGGGAGGAGGAGCAGGTAGAGATGACAGAGTGGAAAAGTGGCCCCTGTAGCCCAGAGAGTCAGTAATGTCTGAGGACACTCAATAGTATGGAGGGGTACTATGACAAGCCCTGGGCCTGAAAGTCAGAAGGAAGAGTGTTGGGTACAGAGGGACAGATGGGTCATGTCCCCTTTCTGTATAGGGTTGTGCCTGTGACTGTAGCTCTTACTGACCCATGGGTAATAATAAAATTAATTACACCTTCCTACTAGCATTGAACTCCAAATGGGTCACCTTCTTGGACAGAGAAGCATCATGGTATACTCCAAACAATCCTGGGAAATTTTCCTGGCCCTCAGTCATACAGTTCTCCAGCCCTACAACAGTTGCCCAGCTGAGAGGCCTGTGTTCCCTTTCCCATTTTCTGACCTTTGGAAAAGGTACAATTTGGAGTCCTAAGCAAAGGGCATGTGCTCTATATCTTCCAGAAAGTCTTCAGGCTTATGAAAAGGTGACACAGGAGGGTACTGTGCAGCGTGCAGCCCTGAGGCCTCCTACCCAAAAGTGTTCAAAAAGCCTGAGTCAGGCTGACCTCCTGCCAGGCCTCCTCAATCAGATTTACCCTGAGGAAGCCATAATGACTTCACACTGTGACTCTTGCCTGCTGTTGTCCAGGTTCTGAGATGTCACCAGGGACTCCTGCATGGGAAGATCTGCCCAACTCACTCTTGGGCTTATTTGAACATTCTTCTTTGGATCCTGGGTTCAGAATCACTGATAACTATAAGAGGGGACAGAGTTGTGCGCCACCCAAGCCAGGCTCATCCATGGGACATCAAGATAAGATAGGTGTGAGCTGGTGTGATGGCACACACCTGTAAATGGTGTTCTAGACGAGGCAGAGAAGGTAGAAGGCTTTTCAGCTGCAAGCCAGCCTGGGCTACACGGCAAGAACCTGTCTGGTGGGATGGTAAATGTAGAAATGTTAAAACAATACCACAGCAATTTCAGCATCGTTAATAATCAGGAGGAGGAGGACATCTGGAAGTAAACTTGGACAGCAATTCTTACCATAGCAAAATCAGGAATTTAAAGTATCACATAAACGGTCAAACGGCAATCCAATCAACGGTGACTTTTGGTTTTAAGTATGACATAGATGATATTAGTTGGTTTAATTACAGGGAATTTGTTGCTACTTTTTTTTTTTTTACTTTTCATGGGCCCCCTTTTTGCACATACGGCTGTTATAAAGACACAGTAACTCTTGAGAAGGCTACGCGTGTAATTAGAGATGTGTTAACCTTTCCCCACATGCCACTCAAAATCAGAATCTCTACTTAGCTGGGTGGTGGCGGTGCGTGCCTATAATCCCAGCACTTGGGAGGCAGAGGCAGGTGAATCTCTGTGAGTTCAAGGCCAGCCTACTCTACAAAGCAAGTTTCCAGACTGTCAGAGCCTTTACACAGAGAAACCTTGTCTAGAAAAACCAGGAAAAAAGAGAAAAAAAAGAGTCTCTGCCTAATAAACTTCAACTGTTTCATTTTAAAATAAAAAGGAAAATGTATGCATAGTTTTTTATCTATAATATATTTGTCACAAACTGCCCCTTTCTGGGCTGTTTTCCTGCCTCCTGACTGGACGCACACTCACTCCAATATGTGGGACTCCATGGGGAGCTTCTCTTGGGGGTGAAGCATCCTGGCTGTAGCCTGACTCTTAGCAAAGCCATTTCCGCAGGTTTCGCCTGTTGCTGTAGCAATGACCGATTCTAGTGGGCCATGTCCTCAGTGATCTATATGGACAGATATGGCATGTGCCATAGCATCCTGTAGAGAGTGTGTTGCTGGAGATAGGAGTGAGTTTTCAGCACTGGAAAGATTTTGGCAAATTGCCTTCTGGTCCCTGAGAGTGGTTGTTGCCTTGGCTACTTATTACCACACCAAGTAGAACTAAACACGCCTTTCGTGTTCATCAGGTGTGGAAGATTTTTACTTTTTATGGAAATAGGGCAGGTGTAGTAGGAAGCCACTTGTTGGTTCCTGGATGCTCAGCCCTGAAACGAACACACAAAAACTATTATTATTTGCAATCCTGTTTGGCCAATAGCTTAAGCATATTTCTAGCTAGCTCTTACATCCTAAACTAACCCATTTCTATTACTCTGTGTATCACCATATGGCAGTGTCTTACTGCCAAGGTTCCAACTGGCAGCTCATATCTTTCCCCTCTGGTGGCTCTATGGTGTCTCCTTGACTCTGCCTTTTTTCTCCCAGCCTTCAGGTTAGCTTTCCCCCCTACCTCTATTCTGCCCTGCACGTTCCAAAGACAGTCCTTTATTAACCAATGGTATTCACAGCATACTGAGGGGAATCCCACATCAGACAGGTCTGCCAAATTCTTCTACATTGGAACATGGTGCTGTGGAGACAAGTTTCCAGGAAAGTGGGTACTTGGAAAAGGCTGATTGAGGAAAGCAAGAAAGAAATAATATCCATAGTGTGAAGGTAGATGGTTGGGCAAACCCAACCTTGATATCGTATGCCACTTACAGGTGAAGACTCAACCAACCCCATCAGGACTACCCACACAGGACAGGTGCAGGGGAGTCTTATCCACTTGAATGACACCAAAGAGGGTGTCTACATCTTCCTGGGAATTCCGTTTGCCAAGCCACCTCTAGGAGAACTGAGATTTGCACCTCCTGAGCCTCCTGAACCATGGAGTGGTGTGAGGGATGGGACCACCTACCCAGCCAGGTAAGTCCTCCTGAGACCCAGAAAATGCCAGGTCCTGAAATGGGCAGGAGCTCAGAACTCTGAGCCAGATTATAGTGCTTTCTCCATTTCCTGCCTTCCACTACATTCTCTCTGTGATGGGGATATGCTGCAGATGCCAGAGAAAAGCCAAAGTGATGACGGTTCCTTAGCAAAATCACACTGCACAATCACTGTACCAACTTATAAGTGTTCAGGTACCATTAGCCAAGAAACAAGTGTATGTCTTCAAACTAAAGATTCTGCAAGAGGAGACAGTTCCTTGAGAGTCTGGATATGAGGTGAAGGATGTCCCACCACCCTATTTATTAATGCAACACCTATAGGGGTACAGGACCCAATATCCATACCTTGAAGAGTACAAAAAGAAATGGTGTCATTACACACACCAATAGTTTTCACAGAATTTCATGGAAATATCAATATTCCATCATCAGGAAGAGTGGGATCCAAAGACCCATCTGGCAGCCTCATTAGAAGTTTTCCCAAAGTCTGTGACATTTACCTTAGTTGGAAGAGCTTTTGGAGTAGGATATCATGTTATCAGGGCATCATGGGACCAGAAAGAGGGGTTTTGGTGGCTGAGAGCAAATATGTATGAAGAGTCTGCTTTTAATTACTGTGCATCTCTTAGAATAACTGTCATTGTCCCCAGGTGTCTACAAAATTCTGAAACAGCAGTTGCAGAAAATCTGGCAATGATGAAACTGAGTGTGCCTTCCATCTCGACATCTGAGGACTGCCTGTATCTCAACATCTACACACCAGCCCATGCCCATGAGGGCTCCAAACTGCCTGTGAGTGGCAAGCCATACTCAAATCTGGGGGTGGGCATTTCTTCGGGATAATTAAAAGGGGCAAAATCAATGTGAGACCCTGATGAGAAGCCCTCCCTATCAGGTATCCAGGAAGGCCTTCTCTGCCATCGCATGCAACTAAAGCCTAGGTACAGGACACAGAGACCTAGAGACTCTGGGAAGTCAGTGGTTGTGGCTCCTTGATCAATTCAGGTCTCACACTACGTACCAGAGGCCTGAGAGCTAAATCCTGAGCTCTTGCAAATTTGTTGGCATGGACTATCCATTGTGTCAATGATTTTTTTTCTTGTTTTGAGAAAGGGTCTCTATATATAACCCTGTCTGGCCTAGAACTCACTATATAGACAAGGCTGGTATCAATCTCACAGAGATCTTTGATCTCTGGCTCCAGAGGTATGATAATTCTTTTAATTGAAAATAGAGCCTTTCTCATATATTAACTCTTCTTTGAAAGTCTGGTATAATTCTTCTATAAAAGCCATCTGGCCCTTGGCTTTTTTTTTTAGTTGAGAAACTTTTAATGACTACTTCTATTTCACTTGGGGTTATAGGAATACTTAAATTGTTTATCCGATTGTGATTTAACTTTGGTAAGTGATACCTATTGAGAAAATTATCCATTTCATTTAGATTTTCTAATTTCATTTAGATTTTTCTAATTTGGTGTAGTACAGGTTTTTGTAGTAAGAACCGATGATTCTCTGAATTTCCTCAGTGTCTGTTGTTATGTTCCTCTTTTCATTTCTGATTTTGTTAATTTGGATGCTCTCTTTCTCTCTGCCTTTTGATTAGTTTGGTTAAGGGTTTGTCAATCTTTTTGGTTTTCTCAAAGAACCAGCTCTTTGTTTCATTGATTCTTTGTTTCTATTTTGTTGATTTCAGCCTTCAATTTGATTATTTCTTGTCTTCTACTCCTGGGTGAGTCTGCTTCTTTTTGTTCTAGAGCTTTCAGGTGTGCTGTTAAGTCACTTATGTGAGCTTTCTCCGTTTTCTTTATGTGGGCACTTAGTGTTATAAACTTTCCTATTAGCACTGCTTTCATAGTGTCCCATAGGTTTGGATATGTTGTGCCTTAATTTTCATTGAATTAAAGAAAGACTCTAATTTCTTCCTTTATATTTTCCTTGACTCAGGGGTGATTCATTAGTTGACTATTCAATTTCCATGAGTTTGTAGGCTTTCTTAGAGTAGTATTGTTAAATTCTAACTTTAATCCCTGGTGATCCAATAAGACACAGAGGGTTACTCCATTTTTTTGTATCTCTGGAGGTTTGCTTTGTTACTGAGTATGTGATCAATTTTAGAGAAGGTTCCATGAGGTGTTGAGAAGAAAGTATATTTCTTTGTGTTTGGGTGGAATGTTCTATAGATGTCTGTTAAGTCCATTTGATTCATTGCATCTGTTAGTTCTCTTATTTCTCTATTAAGTATGTGTCTGGTTGACCTGTCCATTGGTAAGAGTGAAGTGCTGAAGTCTCCTACTATTAGTATGTGGGGTTTGATGTGTGATTTAAGTTTTAGTGATGTTTCTTTTACACATGTGGGTACTCTTGTATTAGGGGCATAAATATTCAGGATTGAGACTTCATCTTGATGAACTGTTCCTGTTATGAATATAAAGTGTCCTTCTCCATCTCTTCTGATGGATTTTAGTTTGAAATCAATTTTTTTAGATATTAGAATAGCTACACCTGCTTGTTTCTTTGGTCCATTTGATTGGAAAACCTTCTCCCAAGCCTTTACTCTGAGGTAATGTCTGTCTTTGAGGTTGAGGTGTGTTTCTTGTAAACAGCAGAAGGTTGGATCCTGTTTTCATATCCATTCTCTTAGCCTGTATCTTTTTATAGGTAAATTGGGTTCATTGATATTAAGTGATATTAATGACCAGTGGTTGTTAACTCTGGTTATTTTTTGGTAGTAGTGTTTGTGTGTTTCCCTTCTTTGGGTTATGTTGGTGGGAGTTATCAGAAGTCTGTGTTTTTGTGGGTGTAGTTAGCTTCCTTGGGTTGGGGTTTTCCTTCTAGTACTTTCTGTAAGGCTGGGTTTGTGGATATGTATTCTTTAAGTCTGTTTTTGTCATGGAATATCTTGTTTTCTCCATCGATGGTGAATGAAAGTTTTGCTGGGTATAGTAGTCTTGGCTTGCATTCGTGGTCTCTTAGTGTCTGCAGTACATCTATCTAAGACCTTCTGGCTTTCATGGTTTCCATAGAGAAGTCAGGTGTAATTCTGATAGGTTTACCATTATATGTTACTTGACCTTTTTCCTTTGCAACTCTTAATATTCTTTCTTTATTCTGTATGCTTTGTATTTTGATTATTATATGGTGAGTGGATTTTTTTGATCCAGTCTATTTGGTGTTCTGTAAGCTTCTTGTATCTTCATAAGGATATCCTGCTTTAGGTTGGGAAAGTTTTTTACAATTTTGTTGACTATATTTTCTGTGCCTTCGAGCTGGAGCTCTTCCCCTTCTTCTACCCCTACTATTCTTTTTCGTCTTTTCGTGGCGTCCCAAATTTTCTGAATGTTTTGTGTTAAGGATGTGTTGGATTTAATGTTTTCTTTGACTAATGAGTCTATTTCCTGTATAGTCTCTTCAGCGCCTGAGAGTCTTTCTTCCATCTCTTGTATTCTGTTGGTTTTACTTGTCTCTGTAGTTCCTGTTCATTTACCCAGATTTTCCATATCCAGAATTCCCTCAGTTTGTGTTTTCTTTATTTCCTCTATTTCAGTCTTCAAGTCTTGAACTGTTTCCTTCACCTGTTTGATTGTTTTTTTTTTTTGAGTTTCTTTTGGGAATTTATTAATTTCTTGCAATTTTTTGTTTGTCGTCTCTTTCATTTTTTAAGACAGATATTCACTTCATCTTTAAAGGTCTCCATCATTTTCATAAAGTTATGTTTAAGGTCATTTTCTTCTACTTCTTCTGGTTTAGGATGATCAAGTCTTCCTGATGTGTGACTGCTGGGTTCTGGTGTTACCATGTTGCTTTTTAGGTTGTTGGAGGAATGCTTGCACTGGGGCCTACCCATCTCTTCCTTCAAATGAGGCCAGCAGTCTCTTTGTGTCTTGGCCCAATCCTTGCAGTGGCTGTCTGAGTATTGGGAGTTTTTCTTGGTCTACTCTGTACTGTCAATGTCTGTCTCAGAAAACCTCTGGGGTCTCTTGGTCTTCTCTCCTACTTTGCTCTCTTAATCCCGTCAGTGTTGTGGCAAGCTCTTGGTCCCCTCAGTATTATAGCAAGCTCTTAGTTCTTAGGTGGGGTGTAGTTAGTAGCTTGGGGGCTCCAGTGGATGGGTTTGGGCTTTGGGGATCCTAGCCACCAGAAACTCTGTGCTGGCTGGCTAGAAAAGCTGAGGGAGTTGGGGAAGGGGCCTGGGGTTTTGTCCTGCTGGGGAGTCTTGCCATGTGGCTGTTCACTCATCAATTAGGTCCCGTCAGCATCAGAGCAAGCTGTGTTTCAGAGCTCCACCGAGATTGCAGCCAAATATCAGTTATATTAATTTGGCTGATATAGTCAATTAGCTCTAGTATTTGTCTGTTTAGTTTCTGTCTGGATGGCCTGTCCATTAGTGAGAACGGGGTATTGAAGTCTCTCACTATCAGTGTGTGAGGGTCAATATGTGATTTAAGGTATAATAGTGTTTCTTTTACAAAAATGGGTGCTCTTGTGTTTGGGATCAATGTTAAGAACTGAAATGTCATCTTGGTGTATTTTTTCTTGTGGTGAATATGTAGTATCCTTCCCTAATACTTTTGATTAATTTTATTAGATATTAAAATGACTACACAAGATTGCTTGTTAGGCTTGTTTACTTAGAATATCGTTTTCCAGCCCTTTACCTTGAGCTAATGTCTACCCCTGGTATTGAGGTGTATTTCATGTATGCAGCAGAAGGATGGGTCCTGTGTTTGTAACCGTTCTGGTAATCTGTGTCTTTGTATTGGGGAATTGAGTCATTGATATCAAAAGATATCAATGATCAATAATTGTTAATTCCTATTATTTTATTGTTGTTGCTGTTGCTGTTGGTGGTGGTGTGTATGTTCCATTCTTTTGGTTTTGCTAGTGTGAGTTTATTTATTTCCTATGTTTCCATGAGTGCAATTAACCTTGGTTTAGAGTTTTCCTTCCAGTACCTTCTTTAGGGCTGATTTGTATCTAGATATTGTTTAAATTTGATATTTCATGGAATGTCTTAATGTGATTGAAAGTTTTGCTGGGTATAGTAATCTTGGCTGGCATCAGCACATCTGTCCAAGACCTTCTGTCTTTTAGAGTCTCCTTTGAGAAGTCAGGTGTAAGTCTAATAGGTCTCCCTTATATGTTACTTGATCTTTCTCCCTTAAAGTTTTTAATATTCTTCCTTCGTTCTGTATGTTTGGTGTTTTGATCATTAACTGGTGAAGGGACTTTTCTGGTCCAATCTATTTAGTATTCTGTTTGCCTTTTGTACCTATATAGGCATTTCCTTATTTAAGTTAGGAAAATTTTCTTCTATGGTTTTGTTCAAGATATTTTCTAGACCTTTGAACTATTTGGTATTCTTCTCCTTCCTCTATTCTTATTATTCATAGATTTGCTCTTTTCATAGTGTCCCAGATTTCTTGGATGTTTTGTGTCAAAAATTTTTCAGATTTACATTTTCTATGGCCAATGTATTCATTTCTTCTATTGTATCTTCAAAGTCTGAGATTGTCTCTTCCATCTCTTGTCTCTGTTGGTGAAGCTTGCCTCTGTAGTTCCTGCTCACATTCCTAAACTTTTCCTTTCCAGGATTCCCTCTGTTTGTGTTTTTGTTGTTGTTGTTGTTTCCATATCCATTTTCAGGTCTTGAGCAGTTTTATTTCTTTCCTTCAACTGTTTTTATTTTCTTCATTTTCTTTAATGGATTTATTCTTTTTCTCTTAAATGACCTCTTCCATCTTCATATTAAAGTCTTTTTCAGCTGTGTTGGAATATTTAAAGCCTGCTGTGGTAGGATAGCTGGGCTCTGTTGGAGATATACTGCCTTGGATGTTATTTATTGTGTTCTTGTGCTGGCATCTAAACATCTGGGCTTGGGGTGACTATAAGTCTAGGTGTTGTTTTCTGGGTTTCTGTTTGTTTGTCGGGTGCTTAGTTACTTAATTTCTGTGTCCTCTCTGGATTTTTAGAAAGTGTGCTGCCTGCTCAGTCAGTGTGTTCCCTGGGAATGCTGGGAGGAGATGGTCTGTTGCAGTGCTAGGGGTGACCCTGAGAATTGGGTCTGTGGGAACAGAGAGTGGGGAAGGTCCACAGGCAGCCTGCCTGGTCCCAGAGTTGTGGTATTGATGGTATACATCACCATGACCAGCTATGTGCCAATGACTTTTTAACAATCGGGAGAGTCACTGATGAATTTATCCCTTTTCATTCAATTTCGTAGGGGTCTGAGAGTAGGGGATGTTTTTACTCCAGATTTTACTCCAGATTTAGAGCTATTAATTCAGGCTTGGGTCCTTAGAGAAGGAGAGAGACTAGCAAGTATCCTGATGGTACTAGAGCCCTGTCTGGGGTCCAGGTGAGGATTACTGAGTTTTGTCTGTGTGTCTAACTACACTGAGACAAAGCATTAGGTAAAGTAGAAGACTCCCCAGGTGGAGCTTGTGCTGGGTGGGAGGGAACCTCCTGGCATCTGTCTTGATTTCCACAGGTGATGGTGTGGATCCATGGTGGTGCACTGGTTTCTGGTATGGCTTCCGCATACGATGGATCCATGCTGGTAGGCATTGAGAATGTAGTGGTGGTCACTATCCAGTACCGCCTGGGTGTTCTGGGCTTCTTCAGGTGAGTCTGGGGCTGGCCTGCACTGTGCATCAGGGGATGAAGATAAATAAGACAGCCCTGTGATTCCTTCTCTATGTCTTCTCAGCACTGGAGACCAGCACGCCAGAGGCAACTGGGGTTACCTGGACCAAGTGGCCGCCCTGCGCTGGGTCCAGCAGAACATCGCCCACTTTGGAGGCAACCCTGACCTGGTCACCATCTTTGGAGAGTCTGCAGGTGGCACAAGTGTGTCTTCACAGGTTGTGTCCCCCATGTCAAAGGGACTCTTCATCAGAGCCATCATGGAGAGTGGGGTGGCCCTGCTGCCTGACCTTATATCTAACACCTCTGAGGTGGTCTACACAGTGAGTCACTTCAGTCATTGATGACCCCAAGCCTCAGCCTCCACCCTCTGATACTCTGGGAGTTTTCTCAATTGGGAAAACAAGGAGCATGGGAAATAGCTTCTTTCAGTACTTTCTGAGAGATTCAAGGGTTAGAATCCACTTCTTTCTATACAGGCTAGGTGTAATAACCATGCTTAAGTACCTTGTAGTGTCCATCATATTCAGGAACAAATACATGTGGGTTGAAGATATAGCTCAATGGATAAAAACATAAGGACCTGAGTTCAAATTCCCCTAGAAACCACAAAAAGCTGCATGCGGCAACATGTGTGTGATCCTGGTATTCCAAGAATGAGATAGGAGGCAGAGACCAGAAAATCCCTGAAAGGTCACAAGTAAGATAGACTCTTGTAGGCAGAAAGAAATAATAAAAGATCAACTCTCAAACAAGATGGAAAGTGAGGACTGGCAATCAAATGTTGTCCTCTAATCTTTGCACACAAACAATGGTACAGGCACTCCTGAAGATACATACTTTGTGGACATACTTAGCTTATTTTTTAAAGTGTTTAGGTAGAATGACCCCCTCTGGCTGTCACATCTGAGCAACAAGACAATGGGAATTTTATACTTATTCCATTTCACCAGCACAAAGTGCGATGTGATATTTGGGCACAATGTCAATCAACTGGGATTGGGAAAACTCTTCTACTTGCCTGAAAGGATGAATCAACTCCTGCCTGATCCCTTTACAGAAAGTGGCCAGCTTATCTGGTTGTGAGACTACAGACTCAGAGATCCTGGTGCACTGTCTGAGAAACAAGAGTGAAGAGGAGATTCTGGCTATTAACAAGGTTGGGAGAGTTGTGTGACTTGGAGAATCTGGTCAGTGGGATATGGGAGAATCAGTCCTTACTACACTAAACAAATTACCTCTGCTTCATGGTTTGGCATCCTCTTAATAAATATCAAATATCCTAATATATGTAGAATCTCTGTCAGGGGTGGAGAAACATCCTGAGACAATTAAATGGGGGGAAGGAATAATGGTTAGAGTTTCTCAGTGGACATCAGAATTGACCTTCATCACTGTCCTTGAATGTCCCTCAGGTCTTCACTCATATCCCTGCTGTGGTAGATGGAGTATTCCTACCCAAGCATCCCCAAGAGTTGTTGACTGCTGTGGATTTTGACCCTGTCCCCAGCATCATTGGTGTCAACAATGATGAATTTGGCTGGATTCTCCCTATGGTGAGGCACAGTTCCCATTCTCTGAAAATCTGGAGACTCATAAGGTGAACAGAGGAAACTTGATCCATATCCATCCTACCTTATACTGAGAACTGTCCTCCCTCACACAGATGTTGGGCATTGATCAAATAATAAAGAATATAACCAGAGAGACCCTGCCGGCTATTCTGAAGAACACAACTACACAGATGGTAAGACACCTTGAGTACTGCCTCCAATAGAAAGAGCCACTGTGTATCCTTCCAGACAGTGTGCCTGCAAACAAAGATTTGTGTGTGTGTGGTTTGTGGAGGCTCACCTCAGAACTTACACCTTTCCCTCTATACCATATCTTATCCCTGGCCACATTCTCCACACTGAGGCTGCTGCCTATCTAAACAAGAACCTGCCTAAACTCATTCTTCCTGATTCCTGGTGTAGATGTTACCTCCTGAGTGTAGTGACCTGCTAATGGAAGAGTACATGGTGGGCACTGAAGATGCCCAGACCCTCCAAATACAGTACAAGGAAATGATAGCAGACTTCATGTTCGTTATTCCTGCACTCCAAGTAGCAAAGTTTCAACGTGAGTACATCTGTGATGAGGCCTAGTTGGGAGGGGCTCAGAGCCATGGGTCCCAGATGAGCTTAATAGTGTCCAGGTCCCCAACCATGACTGGATTACATCTCTGGTACCAAACTCCTGAGGCCCATTACATTGGTATGTCTTCGTTGTAGTGTAAGAGAGGGGAGTGACATCTTATCCAGATACAAACAAAGAAACAGGTTGCTGATACTCCATTGATTTGCCAACCCTACTCAGCTGGGAAGGCCATGGTTACTGTTTAGCCAAAGGCTTTTCCATAACTAGTGTTTCAGTCTGGGGCCACCCACTTGACAATTATAACACCAGATAACTGTATACCGACATACCTTATCACTAAGGGTTAGGAAGGAAAGTTACAGGTGAGAGAATACTATGTAACCATGTGTCCATACCTCTAGGATCCCTTGCCACTGTCTACTTTTATGAATTCTGTCATGTGCCCAGCTATGTCAAAGATACGAGGCCACCCCACGTGAAAGTTGACCATGCCGATGAGATTGCCTTTGTTTTTGGGTCCTCCCCCTTGGACATGAAACGTGAGTCTTTCTTGTGTTTCATGAACTGGATGGGATCACAGGTGGGTACCTGATGGGCAACTGCGCTCTCAGTCCAGCCGAGAAAATCAAGGCTCTGGGAGAGGACATCATCAAGTAAGCACCTTTTCCATCCTCAAAAAGTTATGCCCAGATTAGAATCTATTGCCTTAGTTACTTTTCTATTGCTGCGATGAGATACTATGACCAAGTTGGCTTATAGAAGAAAGAGTTTATTGGGACTTACAGTTTCAGAGGGTTAGTTAGAGTCTATGACCATCATGGATGGGAGAATAGCAGCAGGCTGGCAGGCAAGGCACTGGAACAGTAGCTAACTAAAGCTTACATTCTGATCTACAAACACAAGGCAGAGAGAGAGCTAACGGGACTAGACTGGACTTTCAAACCTCAAAGCCAACTTCTGGCAATACACCTTCTCCAACAAGGCCATACGTCCTAATTCTTCCCAAACGGTTCCACTAACTGTGGATCACACATTCAAATGTATGAGTCTATAGGAGTCATACCATTTGAGCCACCACACCTATGTTAGATGGAATGAGGACACACTGAGCAGAACTGAACCTGGAGGCATCAATTAGAGGTCTGCGTGGCTCTTGGATCCTTGGTGGTGAAGGGGAGAGAGAAAGAGGCCTAGAGTTCAAGGTCAGGCTACAGGAAGGATGGTGATTATGGAGCAGGAATAGGCAGCTGCATGGGGTGGCTGGGACCTGGACCTCTGTCTTCCCCATAGCTACAGCTGTCTTCACTGAGGAGGAGGAGCTGCTGAGCAGGACAATGATGAAGTACTGGACCAACTTTGCACGAAATGGGTGAGAATACATCCCTCCCTTAACCTACTCAGTGGTGAGTCCCTATCTAGGGCTCCATTTGTGGTTGATGACTTCATTAGCATGCAAGGATAACTCATCACATGATAGAGTCCTCCTCAGCTAGGGCACACTTAGGTACATTGTACATATTGGTTACTGGTCACACTGCAATGACCTGACAGGAGCTATGGTATTGTTCTTTAGATTTTGCCTCTGAGAGGGGGACCCAAAATTGTCCAGGTAGTCTTGCCCCACATCGAGCAGACACTAGTAGGTGACACTTGTATCCTTGTATAAGGACACGTGCCCCATCAGCCCTCTCACCTATTGGCCCAATTAGTCTACTGCCCTGACACAAATTGGGGGATCACAAATTGGATGAGCATGACCTTACCATTCCCTGCTGGGTGGCATATCCACAGGAACCCCAACAGCGAGGGTCTACCCTACTGGCCCAAGATGGACGATGATGAGCAGTACCTGCAGCTGGACATCCAGCCTGCTGTGGGCAAAGCCCTGAAGGCCAAAAGGCTGCTATTCTGGACCAAGACTCTGCCTGAGAAGATCCAGGAGCTAAATGGGTTTCAGGATAATTACAAAGAGTAGTACCCTGTGAGAGAAATGGTGTAAAGGGCTGAATATGCATGGGGTCAGCCTAACATTCTTAGAGAATCCTGGTTAAAGTCTAACAGTCACATCACCATCCCTTACCTCTAAAATTGTCCATTTGGTCTACATGTACGACAAACCCTTGGTATGTCACTCATTACTCAACATGCTGGGACACCTTTTATGAGACTCACTCAGTGAATGCTCCCATGACTGTAGATGTGTGGCCCCTTAAGTGCCCCAATCTTCTTTCACTGTCCCCTGGGACAAGGCCCTTCCTTTCTTCATTTGTTCTCATCCTCTCTCCTCTTCTCCAAGCCCCAGACATTCTTCAGATGAAACAGAAGCTTTGGAAATATTTATTATATGGGAGTGGACTATGTCAAAATCCTATGTTCTCTCAGCAAGTGTCATGTCTTCTTATTTGTAAGTAGCCAATAAAGAAATCTAATAGCCAAAGTCCTACCTATTATTTTTGTGTGTTCAGTCAGGTTGTTGTTCCAAAAATTCACAAATTGCAAGCTAAGCTATGTAATAGGTATCTGTGGGCCCTGGTATTCAGAGACATAAACAGAAAGATTATATGATTCCCGCAGTTTCGGGTCAGCCTGAGCAACATAGTAAGCCCAACATCTCTAAACAAGTTATAATCTGCATAATATACAAATAGCAAGAAATTGTATACATGTTTATAAACCAAGAAATGCAAGGTCAAATGCCATCAGATTTGCTCTGTGGTAAGAGTTAGGCCTCTGGCTCAAAAGAAATCACATTGCATCCTCATCGGATAGAATGAGAAAACAATAACACTCTTAGATCTTCCAAGAATCATAACTCTTTTTTTTAATAGAAATGGGTTAATTTAACATATAAGAGCTAGCTAGAAAGATGCTTAATCTATTGGCCAAACAGTATTGTAATTAATATAGTTTCTGTGTGGTTATTTTGGGTCTGAGTAGCCAGGAAACAAGGAGCCTCCGCCAACAATTTGGTACCAACGTGGTCAAGTATATCCACATAAAACCCGAGAGAGCTTGGAAAG